>JASSUY010054985.1:0-20611 GCA_032466535.1 Forpus xanthops
ACCATGCCACCCAAGGCTATGTCCAACCCGGCCTTGAACACCACCAGTGATGGAGAATTCACAACTTCCCTGGGCAATGCTGGGGGATAAAGTTACTTAAGTGTAGAAGTCTGTGTCCATTGGCATGCCACAAGTGGTGATTTATGTCCTAGCACCATTGAATGAATCCTTTTTGGAAACTGTTGTCTTTCACATTTGCCTCAACTTTTCTGTTTTGGAAGTGGTTACTGTAATAGGTGCATGGCAACACCAGCAGCCATAATGTTTTCCTACTGCATGTGTCTGACTTAAGGAACCAAAGTGGTGCTGCTGGAGGAGGGGAATGCCAGTCAGAAATGCACTGTGAGCTTTCTTTACCTTGGTACGATAGATGAATTCAATTTTTTTTAATCTTCTGTCTCTTTTTCTTCCCTTACTGCATATTTGAGCGTGCTCTGATTTTCTTTTTTTCTCTCTTATTTTATACTCAACTTTATCTTGCTTCAGGTTTTTAATGCAAAGATTCTACTCATATCTATGAAAACTTCCTGACTTCTCAAATAATTTTCCTCTCTCAGTACCTACCTCTGCAACATACATGATGACTGAAGAATCCTGTCCTGAATGTTTCTGAAGCTCTAGCCACAGTTCGAAGGAAGGTGTAGTGCTCTTTGTCTTGAATTGCTTTGTTTTTAAAACAGTTTTGTTGCAAGGTATTTTAGCTCAGATTGCAAAAGTCAGTGCTCTGGACAATGCATAAACCACAGACTACAGAGAAGGTAGAGGTTGGAGTTCTACATGGTACCCAGACATGTTGCTGTGGAATTTTAATCCTGCTGTTGTCGCCACTGGATGTAGTTTAAATTATTTAGAGTGCGAATACCATAGTTTCATTTATTTTTGATGACTGGCTTGAGAATACATAAAGGTCTTTGATGATGAATGATCTGCTGCTTAATGGCACTATTTAGGTAGTTTAGGACCAAAATTTTAGCAACATCATGTAGTCAGGCTCTGAAGTAGATACATGAGAAGAAGCCTATTAAAACTGTTCCTGGGGCAAAATGGAGAAAGAGGGTCAAAGGATTGAACATTAGAGTGAAATGAAAATAATGTGTGAATAGGATCTCCTAAAACAAAACCAGCATAAAAGTTAGTAGGGAACAAATATTTAGTGTCAAAAATCAATTAAATGTTTTGCTGGACAAAGGCATGTCTGCCCTTGAAAGCTAAATCTAATAGGATGGCTGTGTAGCAGTTTGCAAATGTTGGCTTATTAATTCCGGGAAGAGAGAAAGAACAGCATTATCAAAATTGCTTTTGATAACTTGAGTAACTGCAGCAAAACCAGAGCAATGTTGGCCAGGCAGCCTGAAAGACTAAGCCAACAGGAAAGAGAGCAATATAATGTTAAAGAAAAAAATGAGCTAGACAGGGCTTTAAGAGTCAACTGAATGTGCTTTGATTTCTATTTAAGCAGAAGCCATTTATTTGGCTGAGTCAGTGATAAAGCTGAAGATGCCGGAGGTCACTTGTAAGAAATGGATGTTCTGTCTGTAACTGTTTTGGAAGGTGTGCTTTACAAACGCGGGTTAACTAGTCATCTGTTCTGTCAGTTGCCCTCGATCCTTTATAGCTCTTTGACTCTTTGTTTTAGAAAACGTGTTTTACCCCACCAACCTGTTGCGCAGATAACTTTATGTAGCATGGGGGGGGGGGGGGGGGGAAGTCTGCTAATGCACGTAGTGTGTGCAAACTATGTAACATGCTCCCAGTTGTCCACAAACAGGCTGGGTTTAGGAAACTGTTAATCTTGGCCGTAGTGCTAATTTGGGAGACTAAATTCTGGTAGTGAAGTTGTTGAACCCGTGGGAGAGGACAACGGTTTGTCACGCCGTGCGAGCGGCGTGCCACGGGGTCTCGGCGGGACCCAGCCCCAGCAACCCTCCGAGGGTGGGGCTGCCGGGTTGTAAATCCCGTCAGGGCGCCGGCTCGGCTCACAGCGCCTGCGGCCGCGCCGCTACCGGAGCCGCTGCACGGCCGCGGGGGACCCGGCCGCACCGTCCCGCGCTCACGGTGAGTGCCGCCCGCGGGTCCGTCCCGTTTGCTGGCTGAGGACGGGAGAACCGCGGAACCAGGTCCTGACTTCCGAGGTCCGGGCGAGGGAGCGATAAGGCGCTGCTGAAAGGCTCGGTTGAGTCACCCTTATTTTAGTTATCGCAAACTGCTCTTCCTTAGGGCAGGCTGGTGCAAGTGTACGCGCCGGCTCTTACTGCGGCGCGGCCATACCTTAGGCTCTCCCGAAAACGTCCCAGTTCCTTTACTGGAAGTGCTCCCTGACGCTGGTGTTCCGGGTCCGGCCTCCGGCCCCCCTCCCCTCCACTTGCCTGGCTCCGCAGCCCCGAGGGACCTGGACAGCACCCGGTACCGGGAGATCGTTTGGCCGGGACAAAACCTCCAACTAATCCCCAGAAAGCTCGGGAAGACGCAGCAGTCATCAGACTGGTAACTCTGGCGGCAGTTTTCCCCTCTAGGGCAGAGGGAGAAGCTGGTGTGTGAAGTGTGTGTGAGCGTCCCTCGGGCTCTGTCGGGACTGGGAGATGTGGAGCCTGGCAGCGTTGACTCTGTGGACTGCTGAGTTGCTGTAGCTGTGGCAGTAATCAGGTTTTGTAGGAATGGATCCCATGGAAATCTTGCGTATAAAATACTGCTGTACTCGAGATACCGAGGTTCCATACCAAGGAGAGAGAAAGGGAATGCTGTGTCTTTTTGTCAGTTAAAGAGGAACGTATAGAAAAGTACTTTTTTCTGTCGAAATGTGTCATTTCTGTCAGCTGGTTGTTAGTTCAGCATAATACTTGTTGCTGACATTTTTTTTAAGTACTTCATTTTTCGTTGGAGTAGGTTGTTCTGTGGTCTGGGAGTTCTTTCTTTTCAGTAACATCGTGGGAACAGAGGACCAGGCAAAAATAAATGATTTTCTATACTAGAGGAGAAACAAAAGCTTGTGTTCTGAAGCATTAGCTGCAAAATGCCTAGATTTGACTGTAACCTTGGGGAAGTCCTCGAATTCTATCAGAAAAACTGGGCAGAGGATGTTTATTTCAAGTCAAGGTTTCATACCGTTCAGGATTACTGACCTGACTGATTGGGTACTGAAGTTTGAATTAATTTCATAATATTGGCCAGATGAAGAGGTCTCGTTATTGAGTCATCTTCAATGATTACTTTTTCATGGCCTTTTTTATACATATCAAGGCATTCTACGTTTGAAAATTCACAAAGAATTGTGAAGTTCATCTCTCTCTCATATTGAAACAGAAAGATTTCAAAGGTAACTTATCCTGGCCTGTGTGCTCTCTGTTGCCTAGAATAGTAGTTAAAAATAACATTTTGAATAGATTGTCCAATTACAGTGCAAGGATGTATGTGGGGTATAAATTGTATGTCATACATAAGGAAAGAGAGAGCATAAACACTGTGGTAGCATTTCAGGATCCTTTGGAAGTACTAACCTGGCTGTAACCTTGTGAGGAGTTTTTGATGTTTGACAGACTCGTGTTTTTTCCTGATAGTAGCTGAGGACCTTTGAACTGTTGCGTATACTTTCTCAGTCTTTTTTCTCCATATCATAACAGGCTGTAGTTTCTCAAATCTAGTATTCTTCTCAAAGTCCTGTGACCTGTTTGCTGTGTCACAGTTACTGCATCAGTTTATCTTGTTTCTGAAAAAAAAAAAAAGGGGGGGGGTGCAACAGAAAATACAGGTTGTGAAAGCTGCTTCTAAGCCTTTGGGGAAAAGCAATCCTCTCTTTTGTTATACTAATGAAGATGACTTCATTGCTTCTAGGGAGGCAATTAACATGAATTCAACTGTAAGTTTATAGAGGCTATAGTTTTAGCTGTATATTTCTTCCTATGATGCACTAACTAGTGTTTTTTCAGTTATGCTTTTTTCTTTTTCACTAACTTGTTCTCTTACTACACAAAAAAAAAGAAATATAAATCTGAGGAAATTGACTTGGGTTTTGTCCTGAACTTTATTTCGCCATTAAGGTTCATCACTTTCATTATTTCCTGTGTGCGTGTGTATGCATATTGTGCATGCAAATGTACCAGGGTAACTTAGCAGGAAGGAAAAAGTATGATATCTCTCACTCATCATAATTTATTACTACTGGTTTTGAGAGAGGGAGGGGAGATGGGTGGGAGGAGGTTGTGAGGAGATTTGCTGGGTCAGAAGTAAGTAGGTTTTCCACAGCAGTTGACTCCATCTTGTAAAAACCTGACAAAATAAGACAGTTGCTCTTCAACTGGATTTATTAAACATTATTCATTCCCTGTTATCTTCACAGTGTCTGTCATGATAAAGATATGGTAGGACTTTGAGTGAAGTATTATAGCATTGGTGCTATGACAACAGCAGGTATAGGCTTCAGAGACTTTGATCGAACAGGGCAAATCACCTGATTTGCAGATCAGGAAGGCTGAGACAAATGTGAGTCTTTTAATGTAAAACAGGTTTAGGTGTAACTCAGCCTGAGTCTGATTTGAAAATCTGAAATTGCTTTTCTGTTTCCTTTGATGAGGTTTCCATTAGCACATATACAGTGTTAGACTGTTTGTTATGCCATTCATGTAACTCTGAGGCTGAAAGTAACATTTCCCTTTCCCTTATTTCCCTGCTAACATATTGAACCATCAAAGTAGCAGCCATTGCTACTAGTTATGTTGTGACATGGAAGAGGCATGTTTGGGTATAGGTGGAATGAACCGTCAGAAATTCTCCAGGCTGTGCACATCCAAGTTTTCATAGAATCATAGAATAGTTAGGTTTGGAAAGGACCTTAAGATCGTCTAGCTCCAACCCCCCTGCTATGGGCAGGGACACCTCCCACTAAACCATGCCAGCCAAGGCTCTGTCCAACCCAGCCTTGAACGCCACCAGTGATGGAGCATAAAACTTCCCTGGGCAACCCATTGCAGTGCCTCACCACCCTTACAGTAAAGAATTTCTTCATCAGATCCAGTCCAAACTTCTCCTGTTTAAGTTTTAACCCGTTACCCCTTATCCTGTCACTACAGTCCCTAATGAAGAGTCCCTCCCCAGCATCCCTATAGCTGAGCCAGAAAGTTTGTATTTGCATCCCAAAGCCAAGAGTGCGCCAACAGTAGGATATTTTATATGTTGTTTTGGGGATGCAAAGGTTATTTGTTTGATTGTTCATGTGGTTGGGACTTTCTTGAGAAGTGATGTGAAGAGATGCATACCCCATCGGATTAGAGTTTGGTCTTGGCTGCTAGATACATATTTTATTCTAGGTCCAATCTTATGCCTTTTTCCTAAATGTCATGTTGATTTTAAAGACCTTTTTGTTTGTATTCCCTCACCTTCTTTCATAACAGAAACCTAGAATATGTCAGAAATTACCTGGAAATCTGTCATGCCCTCCAATTCTCTGAATTCACAGTCTGACTCCTGCTGATCCCATTCCTGTATACTTGCCCAAATTACAGGTTGAAGAAAGAGAAATGCCATTCTATACATAAATACCAATTCGCCTATCATTTTTGACATTATATTGACATGAGTCAGTCTTGTTTGCATTTAGTTATGGAAAACTCAAATGACTTCCAAAGGACTTCATTTTGTGAGATGCTTTGTTTTGACAAAAAGGAATGTGTATGATTAAACTTCAGTTCCATTCTGCTATAATTTCTACCTTTTCCAATGGTGATTGCATGATGGCAGTTGTTCAAAGCACATTGTCTCTTATGGAGGAAAATTTTCAGGGGTTCTATATCTAATAAAGTCAAACATTCTTTGAATCTTATGCTGAAATATTTGAGATATTCCAGCATCTTCAGCTGAAGAGGCTCCCTCCTTGCAACATTTATGTTCAATAAGATGAAGAACACATGGATAGTTAGGCAGGGCTCTTGTTACTCAGCTAACTGTTGTGGCTCTCAGTTTACATTTATGAGGACTACACAGTATAGCAGCACCATAACCAAGCAGACAGATTTAAGGGTAGAAGTTAGCAGGCCTGTTGTTTGGGGCATTTTGGGGTTGTGGTGTTTTTTTTTTTTTGTTGTTGTATTTTGGTTGGGTGGGATTGGTTTGGGTTTGGTTTTCTTAGGGGTTTTGCAGGGAGGATTGCTCAGAATATTATCAGAGCTTCTGTACGCATATAGTTATAGCTAGGTGTCTTGCAAGTTCTTGAGTTTAGGTATTTCATATTAACTTTAGAAGTCTAACTTGATTCCTTAAAATAAAATTCATATGTAAATTTGAGGATTGGGTATTGAGTTTGTAAATCATGGAGAGCTACTGAGTGACTTAGAAGGTGTAATGAGTAGGGTATGAGTGAGTGTTTGGTTTTCTGAGGAAGGCAGGTTAAATAGAAAATGTTCTACTTCAGAGGGTCATTGTTTATTTGCTGAAATATCTCAGATTGTTGGATTGGAAACCTACTGGATTTCTATAATAATTATCCCACCATTGGCTAGGAGAGGGAATTCCGAGGGGGTTTTTATGTATTCTCAGATATGAGGTGGTCGACAGCTTACTGTCATTGTCATCTGATATCAACTACTAAACTCAAACTTTCATTGGCTACATTTATACCCACTCGGCATTGCATGAAATACCACATGTTCTATTTCAGCATAGTGGTGGTAATCTTGCAGGAAAGCCTAAGGAAAATCCTTCTGACTGGATGACCTGCACTTACTAGACAGAGTTCAGAAGTTTGAGGGTGATTTTTATAAACCAGTAAGAAGGCAAGATTATTACATTCAGAATCTCAGCAGGCCCCAAGAGAAGAATAACAACACATTTGTACAGTATGAACAAGCTATTCTCCCATTTCAGACTCAGTAAATGATATTTGTTGCCTTACTACAAAATTGAGTTTTCAGATGACTGTGTGAATTCTAAGATGCTTCCCCCTCATCCCCCAGCAATTGTTTGAGGTAATTTTTATCATACCTCTCTAATAAGAAAGCTGAATTTACTGGGAACAAGCTCTATCAGTTTACTTTTAATTATAGCATGTTGTAGCTTTGCGGTGAGCATTTGCAATGTAGTTCTTCCTACCTCTGGACCAGCTGCTTTGCTTACAACAATTGTAAGGCAAAACTGACTTTACAACACTTTTGTATTATTTTTCACATAATTATGTGATATTTTTAATACTAGCCAGCAGAAACTATGTCCTCGAAACACGTGATAAATGGAGGGGTGATTTAGTATTTCACATCAAGGCCCATATGATAATTTATGGCATATTTTTGTGAGAGGGTAATTTGGTTTCTTTAGTATTATGAGTTCTGTTTGGATCTGTGTAGCTAAAAACGTCAGTCCTTATTAACTTCTGGACTCTCTTCTACTTTTTTCAACAAGAAACCTGACCTAAGTCAAACAAATTTTGTGGACAGAGGTGCTCTTTCAGGAGGCTTTATTAGTATAGTTCATAGTAGCAGTGCTTAGGCAGCTTTGGCAATTGGAAGAGTCAAAAAAAAAAATTATTATTTATCATCATATTTAAACGTGATATCTAAATATTCTTTATCACCTCTTTATAATTTAATGTATATTTATTGTAGGACCTTCAGTAAAGGAGAAGTGGAAAGGCATTTGTTGTTCAAGTCTGAAGTTTTATCCAGTCTGAGTATATCTTCAGGTGCAGCTGGCAAGAAATAGCAGAATACTTTCATAAACTTGAGAAGATCTTTAGTGTTACTCTGAAACTAAACCTGTCATGATAACCTCAGGGTATAGAAGTACAGTAGCTTCAGTGCAGCAACACTTTAAAAGCACCTGTGGTGTGGAGATTGGAGGATAGAACAGGAGGACTATATAGGTGGCTGTTTTCCTTGTACCACCCTATAGGTGGCTGTTTTCCTTGTACCACTCCTTGAACCCAAAGGAGTTCTTGTGCAGCTGTAATGAGTTGACTTCCAGGCTGCTGGGCCTTCAGGGTGCTGCTCTTCTTTTCCAGCATCAAACCTGACCAAGGTCAGAGCAGATTCTCCCTGTCCACAAGTGTTATCGCTGTTAGCTCTTCTGCTTGCTGGTTTCACGTCTGTCTCTGCTGCACCTGGTTGAGTACCACATAGGTTAACAATGTAGAACTGGTTGACCTTTAGATCTGTGGGTATGTTCTGTAGAGTAGCTTTTGCATGCTAATATGACTAGATAGGATAAGGCAGCCTGTCTTCTGTAATATAACTCTATAAAGTGAGCACAAGGCAGCATTTTTTGAGGAACAGTGCTGCAATTTGTTAATGTGCCTGAAGTGTTTGTGTCATAAAGCTTTTTGCTCACGATAACAGAAAAACCTGTACTGTACAGCAGGCTGTAATTGATTATACAAGAGACTGACAGCTATGCAAATCCCTAATGTCAACAACAATTTAAACCAGCAGGCTGTGCATGCGGAGGAAGAGAATTCCCATAATCTGCTCCTGCCCTTATCTCTGGGTAGAACCCTTTAGTTTACAGACTGTTAGAAATGTGACTAGTTCTTTGCTAGATTTATTGCTTGAGTAAGACTCTTAAGGAACTGTTCTTTCCCCTCACATTGTGACAATTACTGGGTTTAGAAACATTTTCTCTCAAATCAAGCTGTAGTGTCCTTTAATATTTTTTTTTTGTCCAAATATTCTTAAAACTTTGTTTTTCAATAATGATTCTAAAATGATGCTCTAATCTTCAGAGGATGTGAAGGAGCAGAAAAAGTAGAACTTTGTGGATGGAAATGGATAATTTCTCAGGACCTGCCTGCCCTTGCATGTGTTTCCAGATTGGTTGTTTTTTGTTGTGACTTTTCACGTGTCTAAAAGTTAATATAAATGAGTGCTTGATGCGCCGTTGGAGCAACGTGACTGGATTACAATATAGGCTACATCGTGAGGTATCTGCCTCAAAGCAAAGCAGAAGTTAAAATTTAGATGCTTTTGTTAGTCATGCTCTTGAACTTCCATTAAAGTGAGGGCTTTATTGACTGATGTGCTATGATAAATCATGTTTTTGCTTTTTTTCAGAGCCAAAAATGATAGCTGCAGGAAAATTTTCAAGTCTTCCCAGAGATGGTCCAGTGAACCACCAGTTCTCATTAGCTTCTTCCATGGACCTTTTGAGCACTAAACCCTTGCCAACTGATCATTGCTCAGGCTCCTTTCAAGATGTCTCCATCCATGGCACTCTTCCCAGGAAAAAGAAGGGGACAGTTCCCACTAGGTCTTGTGATATGTTTAGCCGCATGGGAACACTGCCACCCACCAGACCACATCAGCAGCAACCACCTTTTGTGCAGGATGTTATAGAAGAGTACCCCCTGCAAAATGGGAAGAGCAACAAACTCCATGCCAGGTACCTTGTAAAACCTTAATTTACATGTGTTTGCATATGAATTTTTGTATTTTTCTAGACTGCTAAATGTCCAGTTATAGGTGTAGCTGTTTATTATAACTTGCATTTAACTGAGGTGGATTTTCCTGCCTAGTACTGAATTTAGGCCTTGATGGAAGAAGCCAAACAAAAAGTAGTGTGAAACGTGAGGAGTAGGGAGGGTGAGGAGTGAGTCTGATGCATAGATTTCAGGAATTCTGAGAAATTCTTTAATAGCTCAGGTTTCAAAACAGTTTTCCTTTTGCAGCAAGATCAGTCAGTATATGGGTTGCTATACCCATACCTGTTTAAGGCATGTGGGATCTAGTGATTTCAGTGGAACCCAGTGTAGACAATGAGTTAATGACAAATTGCTCCTGTTTCTTATTTTTGCCTGAGTTCCTGGTTATAATAGCTGTGACTCTTGAGAAAGAATCACATTCTCATACCTAGCATTTCTTTTATGAATTTATTATCATTGCTGATATTTCGTTACTTAGACAAAAAGTACTTAAATTTGTAAATGTCCTTTTTTGTTGGGATATTGAGGTCTATAAAATGGAAAAATCCCAGCTAACTCAATAAAAATTCTCTGTAATCAGTGGATCAGATGAAGGCATAAAGGTGAGAGTGTTGGGTTGCTTGGCTGACAGCGTTAAAGGTTGAGAAAAGATAACCAAATTACAGCTTCTGAGTAAGGATTTATAGTTTTGCTGTGTCCATCACTACATAACACTCTTGATATCAAATCTTGTGATGAAAGGACTGTTCTATTTATGTGTGGTTGTGTGTGTAGAGTGGGTTTTGTATGCTTTTTGCTTGTGGCATACAGGATCAAGCTTTCTTCTCATTTGAAAATAAATCTTCTCTATACTGTATTCACTTTGAAGGAAGAAAGGGCCTCAGTGCATTTAGTATTCCTCTGTCACTGATCTTTGAAATGGACCTGCTTATGTGAACTGGCTTTTTAATGTTACTTGCTTCCTTGAGGTGCATACTTTCAGAGAGGACAAGCAGCCGCAGCTGCTGCTATGGAAAGAATATGGAAGTATACACTGAAGTTTTATCTTATGTCTTGCTTCTTAAGAGGAGTTACTAAACATGATTTGCAAGAGATGTTTTTCTTCAGAGACCAAAGCCTCCCTGTTAAATATATTTACAATTTTAGTTGATAACTTTCCTTGTCCTGTGCAGAACACTTTTGCACAAGCAGTAAGTTATAGAACAGAATGCTTCAGAGGAAAATGTAGAGAAGTTTTGCCTGATCAGAATTCAAATATGATGCTTTTGAAATAGTAAGAGATTAAAAGAATGTTGTTAGTGCAGCTGTTAATAGAATTTGTGTCTTTTGAGTCATAGCAGCAAGTACTGTTCCAGTTGGATTGATCTTCTAATTTCTTTGCTAAAGCACTCATGGACTGCTGCAGTAGCAACTTCTAACTTTTGCTTTCTGTAATTTTTACAATGCATCTTTATACATTCTTCTCCATTACCTGACAGCCCAGTTGTATTAAAGCAGAAGACACTGCCAGTATGACAGTCAGCAAATACCTTACTTTTTGAGTAGTTTGAATGTCTGTGCACTTTTTATTAGTACACTTTAAAAGAAAATCGGGAAAACATATCTGATTTTCCTATGGTAATCAGCACTTTGCCATATATGCTAAGGTATATATTCTAATGTTCAGACATGTTGAAATTAGCTGTGACTAATTTTATAGGGAAGTCCATGTTCCCTTATCAGAATTATATCAAAAAAGCCCCATAATATTTTCAGTGTAGGAACTTGTGAAACAGTATAATGTTACATGGATATTATTACTCAGGAGTAAATCAGTTTCATTACTATAATGCTGTTTACAGAACTTAGTGTGAACACTCATCTTAATCAAACTTTTCCATGATGGATTGTTCAACCCAAGTATTTCATGTCAGTGAGCCAGAACCAATAGTCATTGGGATTACAGTGTTCATGTGCACATAGATCTGATTACGCTGAACTGTGACTCAGGCATGTCATAGTATAAGTTTGATCAAGAAATTCTTTACTGCAAGGGTGATGAGGTACTGGAATGTGTTGCCCAGGGAAGTTGTGAATTCTTCATCACTGGCAGTGTTCAAGGCCAGGTTGGACATAGCCTTGGGTGGCATGGTTTAGTGGGAGGTGTCCCTACCCCTGGCAGGGGAGTTGGAACTAGATGATCTTAAGGTCCTTTCCAACCTAACTATTCTATGATTCTAATTTAGAAAACATAACTATGATACATTTTGAGTAGTTAAAAATGAGTAATATAATCTCTAAGTACACAATTTTGTGGAAAAAAAAAAATAAACCAAGGCAAGAATAGGAAAGTGATAATGAATTGTGTAATTTCCTAATGGAACTTTTCTGATTTCCAGAAACTTCTATCATGTTTTACAGCTACGTGATTATATTACTATGTAGCCAAGATGAAGTGTATGTATAATAGTTTATTTATAGGGTTATTTTATCTCAGGATTTTTACATCTAAATGACCCAAAATAATGTCTTTATGGAATTTCTCATGGATTTTCTATGTTTATCTTCTGGATTAATGTGGAAAAATAAAATTCTGATGTACAAAAGCACTCTTAATATTTCAGACTCACAAGGCATAATTAATTACAAATAAATATAGGAAATGTCCAACTCACTTCAGTTTTCCTGTGACCAAGCACATCACGAGCCTGCAGTCCTTATTAGGAAAATTTGTCATACCTACCTTTGGGCAAAAATCAGGTAGATCATGAGTCATAGCCTCAAGTTGTTAAAAGCACAAACTTTAACTTACACTGGTTTAACAGAAGAAGTGGTGCTATTTGGAACTACCTGTGCCCTTGAATGGTTATGGTTCTCCTTGACTGTCATTCCAGTGTAATAGACTTGTGACATTTTCATGCTTTTTCATTAATGCAGCTCAATATCCAATAAACAGGTTCTAAAAGCAATGCAGAACTACCACTATCACAGCAAGTCTGACTGTAGTGATGAAGCCAGCTGTCAAAAGCCAATTTTGACATTCTACACTATTTCAGTTGGATGTCAATAGTACCCACATGGTCTTGGGTTAAGGTAGTAGTTACCTCTGTAGGTGTGGTAGTGGCTCAGATATGATCTTACTGAAATGCTTCCTCAGCGTAGAGGTGCAAGAAATTTCTGAGCATTGTTAAGAAACTGGATGGAGCAAAGGATGTTTTGCTAATATTCCAAAGAACAACTAGATTCCATTCTGTTGATACTGTGCTCTGTTTCATTGCAAGAGGTAGCAGAACAAGTAATTGCTGCTTGGATTGTCTGGCAGCTGACAACTATAGTATTCTATGTTCCTAAGCTTTATAATCAAGGAAAACTAACAGGTTCATAAAAACTAACAGAATCTGATTCCAAAGACATGTTTTTCATACAAAGCTTATATTTTGTTTGAATTTCAATACAGCTGCATATATACTATTCATTATTAGTAAGCCAATCCACAAACCAGGGAAAGAAGAAGAACGATGAAGCATAAGACACATTTTGGAGGCTTTTCCTTGAGTTGGGGTTCTGAATTGAAATTAGTGCTTTTAGAAGACAACACAAATCCATTCCATAATCATGAGTACTGCTGCATGTATTCTTCAGTAGTTAGTATTGAATAAACATCAACAAAGACTATTTCCATGGTTAGGCTTTTCATAGTGTTTCTTCTTATGTGGATTCTTACTAATAAATATTGAACCTCTTGCCACAGTCTTAGCAAGTTGTCGTGGAGGAAGTGGTTCCCTCTGTAGCCACTTTTCTTGTTTTTTGAAATTATGAGAAATACGTTTTTGATACCCCATTGTCAAACAGGTCATTAGTTCCAAAGTTGCTTTGTGGGGAGAGAAATAATGCAGGTGGCATGATAGTTTCAACATTTTGTCCCTAGAGAATAAGGGTAGTAACGATGTGATTGTCACAATCTGATTAAAGCACGGTGAAGGAAAGAAAAAAGGCACTCCTTTCTCAGTACTGGTAGTTCTTCTATTGGCTCCAAAGTAATAGGGAAAAAATCCAGCCTGTATTCTTGTTGAAACAAACAGGATTTGGAAAAGAATGAAGTGAAATTGGGTTTAATAAAAGCTCTAGTGTGAAATTGTAAACCGTCAAGAGGCCAGAAATAAGATCCAAATTTGCACAAAGTTGGCCTTGTTGAGGTTTTTTTTTGTGTTCTCTTCATGATGCTTTGGAAGCACTTAATACAAATTTCAGGATGGATTATCCAGCACAGTAGTAAAATCAAAGCTAGACACAATTTCTTGCAAATAAGGTTGTTGATTTTTATGCAGTTTGTAGAGTAAAATGCTTATTTAAAACCCTTCATGTTTCATGTGTGTCCAGCTCAGACTTTTTAGGAAATACACTTGTCTGATAGAAGTCTGTGTATGAGAAATTTAGCATTTAACAGACAGAGATGAGTTAATTTTGTCTTTGCCCTGTATGTGAAATATGGACTCCTTGATGAGTAGAGCTTTGGGTATTTTGGGAGAAACTGTGTGGTGACACATTTGCATTAAATCACTGTCTTCCCTCTGCTGAGCCTTCCCCTAGGAAGTGTTGAAGCACACCATCTGCAAGAAATGAACACTCTTAAGTTTTCATGCTAATTAAAGCCTTCAAATGATGCTGACATTAATTTACCCTGGCTGTTTCCCATTATATGAGATGCTTGTGAATATGTGCTAGTTTAATTCCTATTTACTGTCTTTCCAGTAGCCGTTTCATCTGTTCACACTTGCAAAGACTGGTTTTTGTTCAAATCCTATTCTTTGTTTATACTGATGTTTCAAAAATAGTGATAAACAGTAGAGCTGCACTGTTCAAACTGGCTTGGAATCAAAATACTTTGTGCCTTTCTCCAAATTACATGTAGTGCTCTGGATGCTTTGTTCTGTTGTCCGTGAGAGGTTCTGACCAACCTGGTGGTCAGAATTAGATTTCCCCCTCCCTATTTTTAAAGCTTTACTTTTAACTGCCTATATATTTAGAAACATGAAATTGTAACTACTGACCTTAATTTTAACATTTTCTCCTTTTCTTCTGTCTTGATTTTCCATTTGCAAGCCCTTATAAATTCTTGACTATGCTGAAAGTCCTGAGTGTGATAGTAGCTGCAACACTACTTCTGCTTTTATTGATGTGGCTACAGGCTATTACTTTTTGTAGGTAGATCAGGCATAACAATTTCTTTTTAGCCTACCAAAATCTCTTCATATCCAGTGTTGGGTTATTTTTGTTTTGGTTTGGTTTGGGTTTTATGACACGGTTCAGTGATGTTAATTAAGAAGAATTCAGTCTGGTTGCGGAGCAGGTTGTGGTTAATTAGATTCCTTCACTGAAGAAGTGGGCAAACCAGTAGTTGTAATGTCTTCCAATGCTCCCTGAACCCTGCTGCAGGAGTTCAAAATGTGGCAAATAACCTGTAAGCTAAAATGTATTTTGTGGACTAGCCCTATCTACACACAGACACTAAGAATACACTGAAGTTCTGTAGCTTTGAAAGTATGATAGCTGTGTTCAACTGTGTATTTAGCTAGACATCAGACTTAGTTTTTTACTGGTCAGCCAATTCTGTTTCCTCTTGTTTTTCTACATCAGCCTTTTTCTCCATTACTTCAGATAAAATGCTGTCACTTAACATTGGACTTTCTGTTGCTGCAGCATAGTTATTCTGGAGTAGATTAGTTTATCTCATAATCTATAATGTTGTGTTCTCTTCAAAATTTCTAGTCTTCAAGGCTCTGCATGTTGAGCTAGGTGACACTTGTATGCTTGTCTCATCTTCTTTAACTTTCCAGAAAAAAATTGAAAACCTGATCAATTTTAAAATTTACTTGTGCCACTGACATTAATAGGGGAACATCAGCATATTGAGGTATGAAGTAATCTAACAGCAGCTGGATTTTGGGTTCCTGAAACTTTTCCTTTCCTCTTAGTGGTACTGCTGCAATAGAGGCAACTTGCTGAAGTCCTTGAATTGGCAGTTGATTTGTAAGGGGAAAGAGCTGACAGGGCATTACTTGGTGAGGAAGGAGCACACTATGCAGGGATTTGCTCCAGAGTTTGCAGCCTGTTTTGCTTCTCTACATGCTGCAAATTCTATTCTTTGGGTGCTGAGAATGGTGTGGGTCATATATTTAGCATTTATTTTGTTCTAACTAGTCATTTTGAAAATGTTATTTGTTGGATAATTTTAGTTGGATTATATGTTACTTTCTTATGACTATGCTATATGCACTTAAGGTACAGAGTACTTAGGTGCACTTCAAAAAACAAACTGAAATTTTATCAAGTCAAGATTTTAATATATCCAGTAAAATAAGTATTGTACATGTTTTCTGCAAGGAGAAGAGTAAATAATGCTGTTTGGGTTCATAGATTGCAGTGTAGTTCTTCAGGGATAAAAATATTTGTGAAATTAACAGGAAAATGATCTTTATTATTTGTTACTTTTAGATTTTTGGGTAAGGTGGGGAGGAAATGTTTATAAACCCCCAGAATTTTAAAAGTGAAAATATGTATAGTTTTGATCTAATGTCTGGAACTTCCTTCTAGTAAGAATTTTGTTTTTCAAGAATTCTGAACCAGGCAGTTTGTGAGTTTGTAGTAAGAGTAAGATGAGTATGATGAATTTAGGGCTATGGAATATCTAATTGACTTCTCAATGCACACATAAATGTTTTTCAAAAGGAAGGGTTCCTTCATGCTTTTTGCCCAGAATTTCCTATTCTTTCTTTTGATGTGTCCTGTTTACATGCACCTGCAAATCTGACCTCTGCTGTCTCTGAGGTGGAGCAGGTCTATCCATTAAAGCTGGCAGATGTTTGTGGTAGAAAGAATGCTCTGTTGTATAAGCAGAGAATAACTAGTGTTCTCTGCTAATATTCAGTACCAAATCCTCTTATCCTTTAACTTTTGGGGGTCACTCCTGTTTTGGCTCATCTGCCTTTCCAGCCCTTCTGTCTGTTCTTGGAATCAGATTCTTATGTTGTTCTCAACACTTCATCCCTTTGTTCCCATTTGATGCTCACATCTGCTGCTTGGTATAGACCTGCAGAACCAAAGCCTCACTTCCTGCTTTTTTATGGGGGTTTTGGAAACCTGGCTACAGGTGACAGTAATCAAAAGCCTGCCCATGTAGGATCTTGGGGAAGGGACATGGGAGGAACAGAACAAAATGTCTCAAGAAGTGACACCTCTGTAGTTAACTGGACTTTAACTAAACCCCAGTCCTTCAGCTTCTGAGCAGAGAACTGAAGTGCTGTGTGGGATGGGCACAGTTTTATCACTTTTTGAAATTGGTTGTGGTATCAGGACCTTATTGTTCTAGAATGACTTGAGAGGCAAACGTAACCTGAATTCCTCAAAGCCCCGACCAAAAATGAGTGTATGTTATTTTTAAAAAATTCTGTCTTTTCAGGCCATTTCTTCTTTGGGCAAAGGGTGATGTATGGAATGGCAAGTTTCTTGAATTACTCTTTCCATCACATCCAAAGCTTTTCCCAAAACCTGTTTGTTTCCTGGTGTCTTGTTAAGATTCTGGCGTGTCCTGCTCACTTGTATGAAGTACTATATTGTTCCTCAGGTTGCCTCTTGTCAACATGTGACCATTTATTTTCATTTCCATCCCTTTTTGTGCTTTAAATGAAGGTACCAGTTGTAGGTATGCTGCAAGGCACTTGTTCATCACCTTGATGAAACTACCATTTGTAGCTGTACTACTTCCTTTCAGCAGCAAGTGTTTGTTAGCAAAAGCTAATACTGCATTGCAGTTTCTCCTATGCTATGGTCTGACACATGTTCTTATGATTAGATTGTGCAATATCTGATGGTCTCTGAAAGTATTATGGAAACTACAGTCAGTTCTTCACAGCTCCTTACATGCCTTTGCTGTGTTTCTTAATACCTTAGAACTGCTTTGTTGCACTTAATATTTTTTTCTCCTTTTTCTCCTTTAAAGGTTTTTACAGTCTTTCTATTCTGTAGCTGACAAAAGTGCAGGGCCAGTGGATTTTTCTTGTCTGTCTGATAATAAGGTAATTCAGCATACCTTTAAAGAACTTCAGCTACTACTGCACTAACCAGCTCAGTTGGCACAGAATCATACAGACAAGTCAAGTATCCCTAACATTCACTTACTTGCTCCATTACAGAACAGTCCTGTGTGCACTTTTCCCCTCTTTATATTCCTGGAATTGTTCTGAGCTTGTTGCAACTCATTGGTAGAAACCTGTCAAAATGCAATCTATTTTGATGCTGGGAGGTGGAGGAGGGAGATGAGTGATCAGTTGTCATGTACAGGGTTATAAATTTGTTAGTTGCAGGTTCAGTGAAATTGAGTAGAATATTCCCAGAGTAGTTAAATGCCATACAGGGGAAAGAGTTCCTAATGCTCACTGTCAGTATTCAATGTAGAGAAATTTCTGATGCTATGAATTTCTTAAAACCTGTGATTCTACTGAGCATTTGTCAGTCTTTTGGAAATGTGCACATTCATTTTGGAAGGTTCAGTTATTTTTGAGCTGCATTCTCAATAACTGCAGTAACTAAAGCATTGACTGTATAGTTGCCAGCTGAAGTGCAAGTTGACAGCAACACACATATAAAGAGGTTTGTAGAAACAGTGACTGCTTTGGATAAATGATAGTCTGTCTGCCCAACAAATACTTTCACAACGTAGTAACTGCCTGGGAATAGAAGATTTTAAGAAAGGCTTTGAAGAACAGAGTTTTTCCTCTGGGACTCCTAAATGTTATGGAAAATAAAGGAAAAAGAATGAGAGTGCTTAGACCAAGCTTTTGAACAGGTTGTAAAGACCAGTACTGTATCTGGTGCAGAAGCAGAAGTTGTTTTGGAAAAGTTAGAAAAAATGGGGTAGATTTTTCTTCTGTGATATGTAAAATAGAGTAAATTGGGGAGATGCAGAAGATTGAAGTGGTAAATGGCTGTAACATTATCTCTGAAGAGGCATTCTGAACAAATATGAATGAGTTGAGATTTCATTTAATTCGGAGAAAAGTACATTGTCTCTTTTCTTGAACTTTAATTGCTGAGGAGTCCCTGCTGCTCTTGTGTGAACTGTGGGTCATTATTCAGTTAGTCATAGCAGTTTGCACTTGTTTCCACTGGTGTTTGAATGAGTCATGTCCATGATGTTGTGCAGCTGTAGACAGAAGGGTGGAATGGCCTTAGGTATGTAGTAGGAGTGTGTGCGTGAAGCAGAAGCTGCTGGAGGATAAAATCACTGGATCTTTTACTCTAATTTACAGTACAAATAACATCAGTCTGCAGTATATAAGCACAGTGTCTAGCATGCTCATACTTGCACCTTCATACTTAAGTAGTGGTGTATTTCTTAAATCTACATAGATGGAGAGATTTCAAAGACACAAATTGAAGAAGGTATTTGATCCCATCTGGTCTGTTTATAGCACTTCTATCTGTGTAAGCAACCATATAACAGCTCAGTACATTTTCAGTTTTGCAGACTTCCTTGGAGCCTGTATTGTCTTCACTCTGATTTGGCAATGGTTACTGAGATTGTTCTTCTCAGGATCACTCTTTCAATGTAGTAGGAAGGAGATGCTTTTGAAAATGTCCCCAGCAAAGGTTACTTTAAAACAATCAAACAAATGTACTTTCACCTGCCAAGTACTGCACCGTGTCCTAATGCTTTTCCCACAAGTATGATTTTAAAAGTATGTAGTAGCTCAAAGCTGCTTCAAGGCCATTCAGCAGTTTCCATTACTGTAAGAGTGTCTATGTGATAGTTGAATGATAGTGAGGATTTGGGCATTTCTGATAATAAGGTTGTCCAGCCTTCAATTTTGTGAAAGTTATTATAGCTAACTTATAATTGTGGCTGATACGTCTGTGAGGATGCCAAATGCCTGGAGAAAGCAGGTACTTAATATGGCTTAGTCTGTTAGGGTCTGCGTGATGTAGGATTCTTTACAGTAGCAGTGATGAGAGAGAGTAATGTACAATTGTTAGCAGAAAGGTGGAGTTTTTCTTAGAATTAACAGCTAAATACACAGGATACCTGCTTCAAGGTTCTTTGTTGAAGCAGTGCTCTAGAGAACTATTGGACAAACCTCAGACACTGGAAAAAAAAGACTGTTTCTGAGTTACTTTCCTGCACCCACTGAATCTGAATAATGTATATGTGTTGGGGATGAATTCCAAGTTTCAACTTTTCAACTGTAGCCCTAATTATAAGTTTGTAATGGTTTTATCAGATATTTTAAAAGAGTAAGTAGTTACTCAGACTTCAATGTTTTCTTTACCAGATTTTCATGTTTGGTGGCTCATTGTCTTCAAATCAGTGCAGGATTTGAACTTGGCTATATGGCAGTATTTAGTTTGTCATACCAGAAACGTGATCCAAGTTCCTTCCTTTCAGCTGATGACTACTGATGCTGTCAACTTCAAAAACATCTGAATTCCATTCCCTTTTCTCATTACTGTAAGCCTTGGCTTTATCTTGAAGGAGGCTACTTGTAACATTAATTCCCATTCTCAGTGTTCAAGTGTTTTCAGTACTTTGTCATAATCACTTCCAAACAGTAAGACACCAAGCTCTTCATTGCTGCAACAGATTTTCATTTGGGGGAAGAAGGAGGAAGCAAGAGAGCTCTGTTTTCTGTTGTTGCCTTCATCTTTATGTAGGACTGCTCAGGCTCAGTGTCTCACGTCCAAGCTGTGCATTATTTTCTTGGCAGTGTCGGTAAGAAACCTGTAAGTGCAAAAAACACACCCCCCCCCCCCAACAATTCTAATAAGAATTTTACAGCTGGATTGAAAATAAATTGTTACCAAGGATTAGTAATGAGAGATTAAAAGGTTATGTATTTGCAGGATTAACCAGAGGAGAGATAGATATTGTCAGATGTCAGTAGGGATGGTCCAGAGAGAATGTGTTTCTGGCTAGGGCAGCCTTAGAGTCATGAATTTCAGGATTGTGATGACTAACTGCTCCTTTTGGTGATGAATTATTACTGGAGGAGTGTGTGTGCTACTGCTCTTTCCACATAGATTTTGTGCATGTGAGGAGGGTCAGGAGAGGATTTGGACTGCTCAGAAGAATGACCTGTAGCAAGTCAGGTGCTTTTTTCTACTTCTGTCTTGGCGGGGGGGGGGGGGGGGGGGGGGGGGGGGGGGGGGGGGGGGGGGGGGGGGGGGGGGGGGGGGGGGGGGGGG
>JASSUY010054985.1:20621-102857 GCA_032466535.1 Forpus xanthops
TTCCCTCCCCCCCCCCCCCCCGGCACAAAAGCAAAAAAAGTTGTGAAGGAATTTAGTTTTTGTCATGAAATGAGGTGAACTAACAGCAGTGTAAATACCTAAAATGGACGTGGGAGTGTGTTTGCATACCTTTCTTAACTTCCCAAATTCCCTTCTGTGACAGAGTGAGTATGAAGTTGAATGAGTTTGAAGTCAGTACTGTATGTCTTTCTGCAGACCTTACCCAATGTCTTACCTTGAGGTGTTCTGAGAACTTCTCTGTTCTGGGTGACATCTTTCTGCGTTAAATATGTTTTTAATCTGAATGGAAATACAGTTTATCTGATTATTAGGAAGCCAAAATATGTAATACAACCCTATCTATGAACCCACAATTTACACAGTAATGGTTGACTTACGTGCAGACTCCATACATGCTGTAGGTAAACAGATGCAAATCAATACTGCTGTGAAGTCAAGCTTATTTGAAGATAAACATTAGCATTTCTTGTAATAGAACCTGATGAAAGATGAAGAACTTAGTATTATTGAAACAAACCTTCAGTTTAGTTGACTTGAGAGGTGGCAGAGCCTGCAAGTATCTTTCATCTGATCTGTCAGTTATTGGAAAGTGTTACTATTTTTTCTCCAGATCATCCAATACCAGAAGTGAGAATGTGGCTAACCATTTTTAAGATTCCAATTCCTTGAGAGGGAAAATGAAAGGAAACAAAGTGCTTTATATTTTTTAGATTCCTGACATTATAGGTTTCCTTTGCTGAAATTATATGGCCTAAAGGAGCACATCATCACTGTTGACAGAGAGCTGAGATTCAGGAGTTAGTTTTGTGACCAAATAATTTGGTTAGTTACTAGTTAATTGGCCTGCTTAATCTGTTTTTCTGCATATAATGTGGCAGTATTATGGTAGAACCAAGCAACAGGAAAATACCGTAGTTAATCTGTACTATTATTTAATGCACATCAATTACCATTCCTTGAAAATAACTTCCAAGAAATTGCATGAATGTAAAGACTTGGACAGCAAGGGAAGATGGGGAGAGAGATGGTAGATCTGGTAGGAGAAAGGTATCTGGAGTGAATAGGGGCTACAACATGTATCTTTATGTTACAACCTGTATCTTTGTTACAACCTGTGCTTGTGGTGAGTTACAGGGTCTCCTGCATTTTGTTTTGGAACAGTCTACGGTATCAAACATTACAGTACTTCTGAAAAGATTTGTTAAACCATCCATTTCCTAAAGAAGAAATTTTCAAAGCATGTGGATGGTGAAGGAAACGTAGGTCACTTCTTTACCTCTCTCTTCTAGATTTCCTGCTTTATATAGCAGTAAATAGAGTGATTTGTCTTTAAACCTTTTCTGCCTCCTACATTTTGCTTTGGCTTGATCTATCCTGAAGATTTTTTTTTGTCTTGTACCTTGGGTGGAAGCAGTGGAGTCTGTAGCAAAGCCAATCGGCAGGAATGGAGTTTGTAAATGCAGTCCATGACAAAACATGCTTACTTCTGAAGTAAGCAAGTAAGCTATCTGTTTGTGTTATTGAGGTTTGTTTTTTTTGGAGTGTGTTGCATATGCAGTGCTGGTAGATGCTTTGTCCTGAAAGATTCCACGGGCAAGTGAAGAACTAAACTGCGAAGTGTTTCAGAAGTATTTTGTAGTGGCACAACTTTCCTAGATCATTTGAATGTGAAAGGAGTTCAGCCATGCTTAATGACTTTGCTGAATTAATTAAGAACGAGATTTCCGCCCCCCCCCCCAGTCAAATTGCAAAGCATTGAGAAAGAAAGGTTTTTTCTGTTTAGAAACTTCCTTTTTCTTTTTCCTCTGTGCTTTACCCAATTTTGTTTGTTTATTTGTTTGTTTTTTCTCTTGGTGTGTTTGTATGTAGTTTATGTGTGTGCAGACACCAAGCTATCCCTTTTTTGTATATTGGGTGGGAAAAGTTTTAAATTGTGCAAATTCTGTTTCCATTGAATTTAGCAGCTTTGTTGTTATTTTTTTTTTCTTAAACTAAGCTGGGAAAGGAGCTTGACCCTGGATAAATATCGGGATAATGTGAAACAGTAACCCATGAACAGCCTGAACAGCTGAGCACCATTATTTATGGGCTAAATAGAAGAGGGAGGGCTCTGTTTTGTCTGTCTGTAGGTATTCTGGGTTAAAAATTCTTAGGGAACCCGATCGAAAACTGACTATAAAATAACTTAGCTTCAGGTAATACACAGTTACATTCAAAACAATGTTACGTCATTGTAACTATTTCCATCAGGCATTTATCGGGTGTATGTTTTCTGTGTGGCAAATGTAATTGCTGTAATGAGCTCCTGATCTGTCTCTAAGTTTGTGCCTCTTATATGTTTGTATTGAAGGCCAGTACCATGTGTGTCATCCCAGGTTCTACAGAAAGCATCCAGTCATGTGCTGCAAAGTCTGTTAACTTGCTAGTTCTAAAGCAAAAACAAATACACAAAACCCTTTGAAGAAATAGGTTTCTTTTTACTTTCATTTATGGCTTCTGGACCTTTTGCCTTCGTATGTATAGAAAACTTGCAAAAGAGATTATTTCTTTTTTTTAAGTAGGGTGTTGACTTGACTATCTGGCTTTCAGATAATTGTCATGTTGAAATAGTGATAATACTGAGAACTTTTTAAAAGACTGCAAGAACCATATTTATTTTTCCAAATGTAAAAATAAAACTCTACCATTGCAAGTCTATGAATTCTTTGTTTATATAAAAAGTGAATGCTTTACTTTCTATTTTCTTGTGTTAGCAATGCCCTATCAATGCTCTCAGTAGCAGTAGCTTAAATAGGAAAGCATGCAAAGAAATAAAATTAGGACCTATTGGAAGAAGCTCTTAAATTTATTTCAAATGTTCTAGGTAGTATTTCACATATTTTTAGGTAAGCATTTTCAGACATCTGTTGAAATTTCAAGATTGTTTTTGCTCTGCTTAAAACTGTATAATTAGCTTTATTTCTCAGATTAATTACTAGTGGCTCTGCTACCCGACCTCGTAGAAGAAATCAGTGATTTGTATTGTGAAAAGTTAGATAGCATAGGTGATCTAGCTATAACACATGGTTTTTAACAAGGGTTTTAACATGACCTAGTAGCCTACTGCTTGTATGAATGCATCTCTTAAGTATGACATATTTGCACTTACCATGTGTGGTTTTTTATTTCCTCTCTCCTTGCTTTATTTTTCTCACAGAGATCACAGCATTCTGGATCCTACTTTGGAGTATGTCAAGGTAAGGTACCATTTCTTATGCTCAGAATATTTCATTTGGTATATAACCAGCACTGCCGGAGCATTTCCAGTCATTTGTAGCTAAATACTGCTCTTGTCTATCTTTTGCTACAGAAAAATTAATTATAAATGTCAGATTACTTTCTGTCTGCTTCAATGAAATGCTTATGTACACTTAACTTTGGGGGGGTAGGTTGCATTTTTATACTGGGCTCTCTTTAGTTCTGTGGTGACTGCCTATGATCTTGCTTTTGTTAGTAGATTAAAAGAATCCATATTGTTTATGTATTTCAGGGAAAGTAAAGGAACACAACTGAAAAGATCATAAAAATGTCAGTTTTAGGTTTATGGTTTTAGCAATATACTTAATACTATTGCAGTTAGAAATTCACTTCAGGTCCAAAAAGTAATTGGAATCCTGGCAAAACTGTAAATTTTGTTTTCTTTTTGTACCAGGTCAAAGTGCTGAAAAAATAAATATCATAAATGTGTATTTTGTAGAATAAATAAAACATATTCTGGAGCATTCATAAATTTTATTGAAAAATCAGACATCAATTGGCAATACAGAAAATTTGGAAGGTGCCTTGGAGATTCTGCATTGAGGGTCTCTTGCAGTGCTACAATTTCCACTGAATTAGTACCTTTCAACATGTTTTCTTTAAGTGAATATTATTTCTGAGAATCTCGAAAAGATCTGGCTTCTATGTTATGTCTCTCAGCAATGGGCTTCTTTAATTGTTGGACTTTGTTCATTGTCTTTTTGCAGACAGTAACCTTCTGAACAGTGTCCAATAAAAAAGGTTAACCTTGAATGTAGGGTATTTCTGCACCTATTTGTGTGCACAGCCTGAATTTCTCAGATAGCCGAACTTCTACTTCAGTGTGCAGTTTGGTGAGGTAGGAACTCAAGAGTCAGCTGGGTTCTGTTGCTAGAATTCCCTCTGTGGGTGTTCACAGTTGAGGGAAATTGAGAGTGTCCACCTTAGGGTTCATTCAGGTTGATCACAGAAGTAAACAAGGAATATATAATGTGGTGTTGAGACGACACTGCCAAAGGTAAGTGCAAACAATTAATATGCTTGAAAGTGTGGAGGGGGTCCTCTCCTGGATTTTATGCTGAGGGTTGGAGTGGAGGTAGGAATTAGGGTTTCAAAGAAGAAAACAGGAAGAACAGAACACAGAGAACTGTGGGAAAGGGGCTGCCAGAGGACTCAGGACTGCTGTGGGAATTCTGCTCTAAAAAACTCAGTGTTGCAAAGTTCCTGGCTTCAATTCCAGCCTAAAGTTAAGATATGGTCAAGTAGCAGAGACAGAGAAGGCAAAGAGCCTTCTGAAGAATACTATAGAAGAGGGAATGCCAAAAGCAACTAGGTGGTGGACATGTTAATTTCCCTATTTAATTTAGTGTCTGTCTTGCATCATGCTACTGTTGTGGTTTAAGCCCAGCCATAACTCAGAACCACATGGCCGCTATCTCACTCACACACACACACACACACACACACACACACACACACACACATGCTCATGCCCTTTCTCCTATCCCTGCTTGCAGAGGGATGGGGAGGAGAATGGAAAGAATGTAACTCCCACAGGTTGAGGTAAGAACAGTCCAGTAACTGAGGTATAACACAAACCACTACTGCTACCACCAGTAATAATAATGACAAGGGAAGTAACAAGAGAATACAACCACTCACACCTGCTGATCGATAGCCAGCCCAACCGAGCAGTGATCTAACCCTTCCAGGTAGCTGCCCCCAGTTTATATACTGGACATGATGTGCTGTGGTATGGAATACCTCTTTGGTCAGTTTGGGTCAGCTGCCCTGTCTCTGCTTCCTCCCGGCTTCCCCTCCTCCCTGGCAGAGCATGAGGCTCAGAAAGTCCTTGGTCAGAGTGAACATCACTGAGCAGCAACTGAAAACATCGGTGTGATCAGTGCTGTTCCCAGGCTGAAAGTCAAAAACAGTGCATTGCACCAGCTGCTAAGAAGGATCAAAAGTGACTGCTACTGCTGAACCCAGGACAGCTGTTAGAGTACATTGTTACAGTTTTAATAATATGGCCAAGTAGAAGGCAGAGGTTTCATGTGCCAATTCATCAATATGTGTGTCTTGTCTTGTTGCAGCAAGTTCTATATTACAAATGTGTTTTCTGATCTTTTCAGCTTTTCTAGTAGAAGCTTGTCTTGGACTCTTGTCAATAGCACTGATGTTAAGCTTAGTCATTAAAACTTTGATGTCAGGGCAGAAAGCCTGAGGAAAAGTCTTGTGGGGGAGAATACAAGGGTTACCATTGCCTTCTTTTCTCCTTTCTCTTTCATTTTTTTTTGTGTGTACCCCTCCCTTTAGAGAGTTATGAGTTTTGTCCCCAGTTTAGTGACATTAATAGCCCCCTCCCAATATTTTTTTGCTGTAAAAGTCCAGGTTAGTAACGCAACTGCTTTCAGAAATGTATTCTTACACAAAAACTTATTAGTAATGCCAAATAAAGGAGGCCTTTCACTGATAATTTGTCAGTTTACGATGACTGTAAAAGATGTGGCTGAATTCAAAACAACAGGATCTTGAAACCCCTTTGCTGGCTGAAATTTCAATAAGTAAATGTTCATTGTCTTCCACAACTCACCTTGTAATAGCTATTACATTAACATTTATAAATTTTCCAGCTTCTTGAATGAATTCTAATGGCAGTGTTAAGTCCGGTATGGATCGTAGAAGACTAACCTATTCAAGTTACAAAGCTGAAAAACAGATTTCCGGCATTTTACAGTGTTGTACCAAATGGCCATTTGCACGAGTTTGCCATATAATGTGTATATATTTAATTTGAGCAAGAGGGTTAGTGCCAGTTGGCTTTGATGGGTGGTGCTTAAGTGGTGAAACAAATGCCTTTAAATGAAGAAGTGATAGTATAAGAGGGAGAAAAGGAGTACTTTTGGGAATCTGATTTTGCTGATTCAGGATGCTGACACTCTGAGAAACCAATTCGTATTTCTGATGCTCAGGAAAACATAGCTGGTAGTCCAATATCTGAAGGGGGCCTATAGGGATGCTGGGGAGGGACTCTTCATGAGGGACTCTAGTGACAGGACAGGGGGTAAAGGGTTCAGACTTAAACAGGGGAAGGTTAGATTGGATCTGAGGAAGAAATTCTTTACTATAAGGGTGGTGAGGCACCGGAATGGGTTGCTCAGGGAAGTTGTGAATGCTCCATCGCTGGCAGTGTTCAAGGCTGGGCTGGACATAGCCTTGAGTGGCATATTTTAGTGGGAGGCATCCCTGCCCATGGCAGGGGGGTGGAACTAGATGATCTTAAGGTCCTTTCCAAACCTAACTATTCTATGATTCTATATCTCTAGGCAGAGAAATGTTGATTGACTGAAAACACAAACTTGAGTATTTGGTGTATAAAGCATACATCAAAACTAGAACAAGCTAATTGTACTCAAAGTCGCAATAACGAGTAGCATTTCATCCTACTCTAAAGAGATTTGGGCTTAATGCATTTTTTTACAAGGCAGATTTTCTTTCAAGTAGTACATGATGGAAATTTAAATTGTATTAGAGTGGTTTGGCTGCTGGTAATTCTACCCAAGAGTTAAAGTCCCAAGCCAGTTGTATTGTCAAGGCCCTGAGGGCACTCATTTGCTGTATGAGTCCTGACCAGCCTCACTTAAAACATGCACCCACACCCACAGAGCAAGGGCTGCATTTAAGCTCAGCCTGAGGCCTTCAGGCCCTGCTTAAGCTGTGTCTTAGTTGTGCCTGCCCTTAGCCATGCTGATTCTGCAGCATGCTACTTGAGTTTCTTGTGAGTTCCATAAGAAAGATAATTAATACTTGTTGAGAATGAGCTCCTGATGGGGAACTGGACTCTGCTGTAAATAAAATGCCGAAAATCCATTCAGGTCTGTGAAAAAATAACATGGTTTTGGTTATTGTTTGGGCTTTTGGGATCAAATGTGCTGTGTTTCTCAGTGAAAAGTATATGATGGTGTTTGTTGTGGTGGTAGTGACTACAAGCAGGCGTTGCTGTACAAGTCGCAGAGACTGATGGCAGACTTAAAACCCGGGTGTTATCAACTTACTTGTTATACAAACCTTTACTTGCTACAACCTGGTGACTAAAAGTAACATAAATAATTCCTTGTATTTCAAAATACTCTGGGCAGAGGAAAGGAAAATAATTTTTTTTTATCCTAGTCTATTCAAGATACAAGCCAGAAAGTGCTGATTATTATATTAATCCTATCAAGGCTTTTTATTAGAGAATGCTCTCTATAGATGCACTATGGTTTCCAAAACTTTAATGTAAATTACAGGTAGCAAATAGCAGGTTCCTGCACCTTGAATATTGATCTATTAGTTCATTCAGTACATCGAGAGCTAATTATGCAAAAGCAAGTTCTAAGGAAAAAAAGTACTGATTTGCTGAAGCCTGAGTACTGAAGTATCCGTATGGTTTCAACCCTTCCTTTGTCTTCACAGTCTTTCTGAAACCATGGTCACAGTTAAATGGCTCTTTCAAAAAACCCTTTTATGATAGAAGTGAAAACAGGCCAGGCTGCTTTGAGTTAGGCTGCTAACCAAGTCATGAAAGAGGCTTACGGACACAATAGCACGTTGTACGTTCTGTGAGATTTTTACAAGTTTTATGAGCCAAATAATAGATCCATTGGTAGTCTCAGCAGGTTCTTCCCACACCCTGAGTCTGCGCATCCACAGAACAGACTCCTGCAGGGAGGAAAGGATCAAGTGCTGGCCGATTTGAGTGTGTCACAGAAGTTCTTGTGAGTCATTTTCATCAAGTTCATGTGAACTCAAGATAGCTTTCTCTCCCATTCCTATTCACTAGAAATACTTTAGGATCTTGTAATAGAAGTCTGTGATGTAGTCATTAAGGCTGTTATCAGGGTGGAAGAAGGAAAAATAGATTTCCCTCCTCCTTTCACATTTCCTGTGGGAATAGTGCTAATGATTACAGAAATACTTATCACCAATGAGTTGATTAGTATTATTATGGCCTGAGGTTTTGGAGTTTATAAGTGGAAAACCCCCAAAATATATGACTTATCATCTGCTCAACATGATCACAAGGGAAGTTTATATTTAGATTCAGACTTTAAGAAGCTGTTACTGGTCTAAAGAAGTTACAGCTGCAGAGAAAATTACTCCCTTCTGAGTTCAACTGAAAGATTCTTGTTTGTCTCTGCGCCAGTGTTCATTTTTTCCCATTTTTATTCCTCCTTGATTTTGTTAGAAAGCAAACAGCCATAGAAATTGTGATTTTGTGAATTCAACTGAAAATACATTTTTTATGACATTCTGATCTATTGGTTATTATTTGTAGCTCTGCAAGGTAGAATAATATTTTGCGTATGATGTTCAGCTTCAGAGGACTTTGATCGAGTGACAAGGTTTATTGATGCGGTTTATACAGTTGATTGCACAAATTCGTAATATTGTGGGTATCAGTAAAAAATATATGTGAATGTTTGACTCTCATATTTTAATGTATTCTAATGGCTGTGCCAAGAAGATAATATGATACTATTAAACATGGAGTTTCTGTGTGTGTATGGATGGTTGGGAAAGTTTGGGGGGGAAAAAAATCTATCAGCATGATAAGTTGTTACAGTTTGGGAAAGAATTCTTCCTGATGACACTGGAATTCTATTGCAAGAAGCCTTTTTTAGACATGGAAATATATATCATAGAAATCCCCACTCCACTAGAAAAGTTGCCAGGTACAGTGTATACCTGTTCATGTACTGCTGTGTATCACTCTCCTGTGGAGACTTGCCTCTTGAGATGCGAGCTGTGACTTGTGAGCAGTAAGTTTGCTGGGTCACTGTTTGACAGTGTCATACATGAGGTATCTGAGCTTTGAGGAATGCCTGACACTAAGGCACCAAATGATCTTTTTGTGCATAGTCCTTGTGTGCATGTGTTACTTCGGTTTGGTTTTTTTCCTCCTTTTTTTCAACTGCAGCAAGGGCGACAGCATGACCCAAGGTGGAGTTTTCAGATGGAATGTATTTAGTTGAGGAGAAAAGGAGTATATCCATACAGATGACTGACTTTGCACATCTCACTCTATCATTCTGGATTTGTTGTTCAACTCAAATAATCATTACCGGTGTCAGTGATGTTCAATCAGAGATATATAACTTTTTCCCCATGTTTCTCTATTTAGTAGGAACAGAAGCTTGAGAAACATCACTACACAGAAGTTGCCTCTTGTATGTAAGCTGTATAGTTCAGAAATATAAGACCCTGGTAGACTATTTGTAATGGTGAATACCTGAATTGTCCTGTCTTGCAATGAACGCGCTCAGGTTTGCTGCTTGATCCGTAGTTGTAGTTATATACTGCCCTCTGGAGGAAAACCTCTCTCGGTGTGTATATTTTTAATCGGATCATGGCTAGTAAAATCCATTTTTAATTTTCCTTATTCCTTAATTTCCTTATTTCCTTAATTTTTTATTTTCCATTGTTACCGTTGTGCTAATAAAAAGCCTGTAGTCTGACTGTTGGGAGTTAGCTGCTTTTTTCTGCAGGGACACAGAATGGGGGGAAAGTTTTCCCTACCTTGATTTAATTTTCTAGTGGGATAAGTTTTTGGCTGTTGCAGTAACTTAAATAATCTTGTCTTGTACTTTTCATCCTGTTTTGGTAGTAGTAAAGTTGCTTATAAGATATGCCTTTCTTTCAGAAAAGATTTAAGTCAGTACATATGTAGTTGAAATTCAGCAGCTCTCAAGTAGTCATTTCCCCTAAAATCATTATGAGAATCTTATCCTACTTCTTTGGAGTTACTGAAAACTTGTATTATTTATTAAAATGTAGTTTTCCATAATTAATGATGGAATCTTACTCCAAGTTTTAGTTTTTTCTCATGTTGGATTTTGTTTGACCAACAGGTTAATCTCTGAAAAGACGGTTGAGTCAACAGTTCTGTAATGATTTGGGTGCAAAGTGATGACTAAAATCCAAGCTGCTGTTTGCAGTAAATATGCAGGAAGTCTGATTCTACAGCTCTGCAAGACAATGCACTTTTCTGTCTGCTGTCCTCAATCATGTTTTCTGAGTAGAGAGATTCCAAAGTTAGCCTGTTGCTGTTTGGGGCTTTTTATTCTTTCCCAGCTCCCGATTCCTGAATGCCCTTTTTAGCTCAGAGATCAGGGGGTGTGGGGAAGTGTCTTGTGTTTTCTGGAGGATTTTTTTGTTGGTGTGAGTTTTTTCCTCTTTTATGTCTACTTGATTTTTTTTGTTTGCTTTGGGTTTTGTAAAGTTGTGTTTGTTATGGGAGGAGTGTTTTGTTGTTTTTTTTTTTTGTTTGTTTTCTTAGCATACTGTGGGGAGGGCTTTTTTTTTCTCTGTAAATTTTCATATGACTTCAGTCAGTCGGATAGTGGCTCTATAATTATTCTGGCCTTTATTGTGAAGTCTTTTAGCAGTGGCTCTTGCATTCCTTTCTCCTGATGTTGAAATGAATTTAGGGTATTTTTTGCTTGTGGAGCAGGTTCTGTAATGCTGAATATGCTTTGGTAAATCTAAAATGTTGCTACTTCTTAGAGCAGCATGCACTATCTGTATTTGCATGTTAAGGGTTAATCTTACATCTGTCCAATCGTGAATTTGACCCTGTTCATGTATTCTGCTTCTTATATTGCTCCTCATTAACTCATCTCTGGATGAGTACACTATGCGTACTGAGACTGCACTGAGCTTTGAGGTGAAAAGTGTCTATAAAATTACCTTACATTGATTTCCTTAGTACCACTAGTAATACTAGTGGCAGTGGATACTTAGTTGATCTTTTCAATATCTTTGTTAGCCTTATTCACAGATGTGAAACATGAGCTACAAAGGTCTGAATCTGGAACATGAGTAGAAGTTTTGAGGTACTTACTAATATTCTCATCTCTAGTGATCTTGCAGAACTTGGATTTAAATTCATTACCCTTTTTCACCAAAATATTAATGCTTGTGGCTCTCAAATGTTGGCAGTTGTACACTTCTATTGGTAATATCTCCAAATCAAAATGAGTGTTGGTGAAAGGAAATACTACAAAATAGTGGCACGCATTTGCGCTTTAAAAGATAAAAAATAAGGGTGCTTTTTTACTTTTAAGACATTGAGAGATGGTCTGCTTCAGCTTGATTTGTGATCCTCTTTTGTTGCAAACAGAATTGTTTTCTGTCAGATACTGTGATTGTTGAAGTGACTAATCACTTCTGACAAACCATGCTTTCTTGCACCGAATTCAGCCAAGGTGTAATCCTGGACCAAATCTATTGCATTGCAGTAGGCACTGGATTGCCTCTTTTGACAGAAAAGAACATGCAATTTCCTACACAAGTGATACCTGTGGGGAGGAAAGAAGGGTGATGAATTATAGTATTGCCATACTATAGTAGTGAATATTTTCTCTATTTTGGTAAGAGCAACCCCAGCTGCAATGAAAAGGATCTGAAGATTTGAGTGTGGACTGAGCAGTAAAGGGCATAAAACTAAATTTACTTGTACAGTCAGTTTGATTTTCTTTCCATTTTCAATTTCTGTGCAAATACTTGTCAGTTGACATGAGAAGAAAAAGATACCCTTGTGTGATGGTATCAGCTGGAGTTCTTGCAGCTTCCAGTAGGTCTTAAATACATATATCAATAGGTATGTGTGTGTGTAAATATATAAAAGGCATGAATACCACACTGAATTTTACTCTTTTTCATGTGATATATTTAAGTTGTTAACAACAGCAAAGATCTGACTACAGTCGAACAAATGGTGTTGATTTTTTCTTAGTTGCTGCTGGGCTGTGTCTCCTGCGTGGAATATTTACTTTTGTATTCTTTTGGGGCTTTTTTTTTCCTGGGTATTGTTCCACAGGAGTTATGCCTTAAAGGTGATAGCTACTGATGTGGTTGGATGCTTTTTGTAATGCTGAAGATAGACTAATACCAAAAGCTGACTGGACATTAAAATATTCATATTTAGCTCCTTCACAGCAATGCCCTACTGCAGCTGGTTTTTAAACGTCTATATGCATGTGAACCACAAGGGGGAGCATATAGCTTGGGTAAGGCAGATTATTAATAACCATTCCAGGTACACTTTACTGATAAAATGTATAGAGGTAAAATTCCTAATCTGTGTGTCTGTACATCTTGCTTCTTTTTAGAGACCTTCTGTTGACATAGTTTGGCCTGTGGAGAGGGCAGGAGGAAGAGTATTAGTACATTTCTGTTGGGATGCCATCAGTAGAGATGTGGGGCAAAGGAGTAGCTTTGAGGTTTTATATGTTGGATACTATTAGGAACTAAGCACCTGCACAAATGAGGGAGTATAGTACTGTGTTAGCTATGTGGAATACTGCTATACCTTCAAATCCTTTTGTTAATTCCCTGTTGAAAAGAAGGTATATGACCTGAGGTGTCGCTTTTGCTTCATCAGAGTGTATTGTGCAAAAATGTGGGAGACAGGCCTCTTATAAAGGCTTTTGAAAAACTGAGCTCTGACAGAGCCCAAGTGACTTCTGAGATTTATTTTTGAGTGCTAAACATCCAAAATCTCCCTTTTGTGCAAAAAGAAAGTGTTTTCGGGTATTCAGGAGTTTTAGATAAACAGCTGATTTTGAAATGTGTTCACTTAACCCTAGTGAAGTTATGGAATTTGTTCATGTTTGAATTATATTTGGAATTGGTGTAAATCTCAGACAAACAAACACTGTATTTTGACAGGATTGGGAAAGCTTTCAAAAACAGAACTCTGAAGTTAGTAGTTGTGTTAATGGCATCTTTTTATATGCAAGAAGAGCTCTTTTATGCTCTCTAGCAAAGCTGAAGTTAGACTAACAACATCTTCGCCACAAGAACTGAAGAAAATATAGCCACAAATTGTGAAGTAATTCTGAACAAAAGGAAGTTCATGCCTTTTCATATTTTCTTTCTTCCCTTCCCCCCTTCCCTCAATTCACAGAATAAATTTAAGGAAAGACAGGTGAAGCATTACAAAATTCCGTTGTTTGTACATGGGCTGGCAGACAGTAGATGGAGCTCAAGAATATGTATACTAGGTTTTGGTGGGATCTGTTATACCTGCTGGTGGCTTCTTATCAGGGAAGTAACTAGTAGGAAAACTGTGCCTGTTACCAGATGACTTTAAAGGTTGTATGTCTAGCTATAGAAAATCAGATTTTTGCAAAGGTAGTTGGGTGTCATAAAATGCAAATTAGGACCTGGTAGGCAGCTCATAAACTGTTGGCCACTTTATTCTTATACCTGCCAATCTGGGTTTTCTATGAGTCAGATTTTCAAAGGTATTTATTCAAGCAGCATTTAAGGCTAAATAGATGCAAATTCTGGTTTCTCATTCTCCCTGTACGACTGCAGCATATTTCTGACTTTGCCTCCTGGAACTGCAATAGACAGGAGGAAGAAATTATGATGACCTCGCACATACCACGCCTATGCACTGCAAACAAGTGTAATTACAGTTGCTGCCATATCTATTGATTTATGAGCAGGGGCTATAGCAACAGTGTGCAGGAAGTGAGATTATAGAAGAGAGCATGAAAGAGTCAGTTCTGTTAAGAATTCACACAGGTATGGTGGTGAGCCAGGTAATGAGGCTTTAGACAGTTGAGTTAGGGACAGATGAAAGTAAGCTTCACTTGCTGACAATACTGTCATCCCCTTCCTTCCACTTATTCTACACTTTTTAAAGTGTTCAGCTGTAAACAAGCAGTTGGCTTGTTTGTAGTGCCCAACAAGCAGTTAGATGTTGGAAGATGTTTGTTAGGGTTATAGAGCTTGTCTGAGGGCTTAAGTACTAAAACTTAATGGTCATTGTAAAGACATTGTTTCCATTGACAAATTATTTAGCAGTTGTCCCTTGTTTCCTGACTTTTTCTTATATTAAAAAGAAGAAATACCTACTTATAGAAAAAAAAGCCTTATGTATTAAATGAAGAATGCTTCAATCTGAAAATTTAAATGCTTTGATTTTCTTTGGGTCATTTTTTCTTTCAAATTTTATTCATATTGTACTTTGTTGCAACCTTACATGTACCATTTTATAGCCATAGGCACTCACAACATGTATATGCATATGCAGTGTGTAATAAGGACTTAGCTGTATTCTGTATGATATCATCAGTCCACAGTGAGCTGTATGCTCTGGCTTGGCTGCATGCTGTATTATATCGGATGTATGTGGTTGACCCTTGTATAGTACACCATGCTTTCTGGATTTACAGCTGCTTTCTGGTTACTTCCATTTAGTGGAGAGAAATCTAAAGCATTACATGTATTTTACTGAATATTGGCTGATTTAAATCGTTAATGATTCGTAGCAGTGGAAAGCCACAAATTCCCTCATCTAATTTAGTCCAAAGTTATTTCTCTGTAACATGAAATCACAAATCCTGTGTGTGAATTATAAGCATTTCCATGAACATGGGTGGTATTTGGTTCAAAATAATTTCTTGTAGATCCAACTGCTTGTGAGTTTTCAAGTGTTTATATTTTTATGGAATTTGCTTTATTAAAGCCACTTAAAACTTTGAAGCCATATTCTTGTGATGAGAGAAAAAGAAACTAAGCCCCCCTAGAGAAATTATCCCTACATTGTGTTTTATTTAACCTGTACAATTACCGCAGCCTGAGAGAATGCCCCCAGGACAGGTTCACACTAGCCACTATGAAGGCTTCAGACTCCTGTCTATACAGTGTGCTGTGAGTGGAGCTGGACAGAGTTCAGCTGTGTCAGGGAAACAGTCACAGTATGCACTGCTGGGTGAGTGTAATTTAAACCAGACCGTGAAAACACCCTAAATAAATCTAGCAGCTTTGTAATAACATGGAGAGGGTCAGCAGAGACACATTAATTTCTTTTCCTGATGGATTTAGGAGCTCCACATAGAATATACAATCAAGCATCCATAAACTCAAGGGGCCTTGAATTCTATGAACTTAGAAATCCTTTCAGAATAAGCATCCTTATCAAAACTGCTATAGCCAGCTATTCTTAGAAACAGATGAAGGGATTATCAGTGTTTTAAGGTTCTTGGCAAGAATCTTTGAAAACAAAAAAATTAAGCTGATGGTTGAGCTGTTGGTGCTGAAGGGCGTTATAAATAAATCAATAATTTGAATTAGCAGAAAGGTTGTATATTCTAAGGTGTGAGAAACAGATGATTTATTTCTCATGTGTAGAGTCTAAGAACACAAAGTACCAGTAAATTGTTGCAGGACAAGCGAGGGAAAATATGGCTAAACCCTCCTTTGTTTCTCTGAGTCAAAATTTACAAGTGTAAATCTAATCTACGTATGAAGTGTAATTTTGAGCAGCCTGAAGGCTGTTCTCAGCCATGCTGTCTGAAAGCAGCAGTGCAGGAACTAACATAGTATCACCAGAGGCTTCTCATGTACTCTTTGAGATTCAGTAGTCTTCGTTTTCATACAGTCATGTGAAGCCTCTGCTTCTGACTCCTAAAAATGTCATCCCTTCATTGAACTCTATGTGCAGAAGTCGTGTTAACCTTAAATAAAACAAAACCCCATTAGCTTAGTTTAAAAAAAAAAGTCACTATCCAAATAAAGGGCCTTCTTTCCTGCCAGTTAAAACTGTTGATAAAAAGTGTCAACAACTGCTGTATGAAATCATACAGTATTATTTTTTAAGGTTCATTATTTCTGGCATTCTCACAGCATATGTAATTTTTGATTCTTTACTTACTCCATTGCAGACAGGAAATCAGAAACAGGCAATTACTGTTTGTAATTTATGCCCTGCTGTTCATGTAGCTGTGGATGTAGCACTTAAACCTTTTTTCAGTGCTGCTTAGTAACAAGCCGTTCAGATGAAAAATAGACATGCCCATGTTGAATACATATTAGGCCAAATTTACTTTCTAGATTTAGCAGTGCTACTCCCATTGAAAGGGGGAGATTATGAGACAACCGAGGGAACCTGTTGAAGATATGTTGCTTATGTTTCTTTGCTCTCAGTGGGGAAAAGATTAGAGAGGGAGTGTAAGTCCTGTTAAAAAGGTTTGGGAAGATACGCATGTATCATACATATGTACATATGCAAAAACTTAATTCTTTGCCTCCCCTGTGTTTTTGCTACTTGTTTCAGGGGAAGTTAATATATTAAGAATGATATAGTTCAAACTAGACCTAGAGAACTATATCAGTTCTAATTCCGGTGTATCACTGGGTAAACAAGTCATACAAGAAGTTGTAAAACTAATAGGTCTTTCTGTAAGACATTAAAGTACACGTAAAGCTACTGAGACCCGGGGAAATATGCGTGTGTTAACTAGTGAACTATAATAATGGGGTTGGATTTGCAATCTAGAATTTGACAAATTAGGAAATAAAGGGTACTGCATCCTCTCTGTTGTCACAAGTACCACATCATGCTAATGTGAAGTGCTTCATGTTAAATTCCACCAGGATGGCTACTCCAGCCCTCGGTTTTTAGCAAAGTTGGGGGGAGGTTTATGGTGATTGAGAATCTTAGTGTAAATTCCAGTCCTACTACATGGTTTATGTGCCAAGTCTCATTGCTTGATGCAAGCATTCAGGGCACTCACACTGTTCAGTCGATGTAGGAAGGAAGTGCACTATTATTAGGTGACAAGTATTGTCTTGCAAGTAACACATCAATAAGCATTTAATATATGTGCCCTCCTAATTATGGAATGTATGTTACTGATGAAAAAGGCAAGTTATTCTTCCTTTTAACCACTTGTTGGGACTAATTTATTCCTAAACTGAGATTTGAAATATCTGTGACTTCTGGACTTTTTAGTACCATCCCAGTTATAAATTACTGATATCTTCAAAGCTTCTCTTTTTTTAAGTGTTACAGGCTATCTTGTACCCCTTAATCTATTACATTTTGTTTACTTTCACCAGTGCTGTTAACTGAGCTGTTAGGGAGGTGAGGTCTTGTCCCTAACAGCTATTGTAATTAGCAGAGTTATTTGCCTTTTGCCTTTGCTATTGAGAGGGCCTTGAGGTATGTAGGATGGATTTTTTGAGAGATTTAATGGTCAGTAAGCTATGGATTACTCTGGGCAAGAGAACAGAATAATAAATAAAAATGCTTTTTATTTTTAGTGCTTTTTACTTTGCCAAATCAGAAGTGTTCCTGAATTCAGTTATTTTCTCTCTAGCATTTTGCACAATCCCATGGGACTGTCACCAAGCCGAAGCTGTCCATTGCTAGCTTTAAATACTAAAGGCACCTTGGTTGCACTACTAATAGTGTTCATGCTGACAGTGTTGATTTTGTGCTATTTTTTCCAAAGACTGGTTGCCAGAGGCTTCCTAATTGAAAATAAACATATTTATAATTTTCTTTGGTAACCTAAACTCTAAAGATTTAATTCTTATCCGAGTATGAAGAGGAACAGTCATCAAACAGTAATCAGCTGGTTTTCCTCTTTGTTTTTTTCCTTTTATGTGTTGTGTGTGTATATATTGTTGATGATGCAGATAGAGATGATGTGTGACTGAGCTGGAGCAACTGATTAAGCCTTTATCAGCACAGGGAGACAGTCAGGTATTGTATCTCATCAAGAAGAGAAGTTTGGCTTGAGCTGGTGTCTTAAATACATCTCTGAGGCAGAGGATACCAAGATAGAAGAGCTAGGATTTCACTGGTGAGTGAAACAGATCACATGAGGCTTCTGGCACTCTCTATATGGCATGCTGGAAGCAAGCATGCCAGCGGCCACTGAGTTGATAGTATCAGCTTTGGCTGTGGAAAGTGTTGCAGACTGATACATGAGGGGGTGAGCAGCTCTAGCAGACGGTGGTGATAGTAAAAAGCTTGCTAAATCTCTGAAAACTGCTCATAGTGGCTGTTTATCTCCAGCCTCGAGGAACCACAAGCACCAGAACTGAAAATGCCGAAGGATTATAATGTGTTTCAAATGCTGATTGCAGCAATCTGCTGCTTTTATCATCGTAAGTCTGTTATCAGAGTCAAGGTAGGTGCCCTTTTTTGATAGCACAAAATACACAGTGTGCTTGTCAGTAATGCTTTTAGGTTTTGTTCAGAAGTGTTTGTTTTTGTATGATGGTTGGGTACAGTGTGTTTCTGTTCTAAAGAACGTCTTTAGAATTCACCCTTGTCTCAGTTTGAAGCTTAAACAACTTTCAGTTTTATTAGTCTGAAGCTGACTGTCTTTGTGTTTAGGCACTGCATGCAAAATGTTCTGGTTTGGGACTTGCTGAAGTTTCATGGTTTTAGAATATAACTGATCAGACCATTTGGTTCCTTGAGTTTTTCATCTACTTACTGAAAATATAGTGAACTATGCTCAGAAGCTCAGGGCTTTTAAGCACTTAAGAGAATTTTAGACTTGTCCTTATATTTTTGAACTTATAAAATTATGAAATACATGAAATTATATGTTCATAGAATGGTTTAGGTTGGAAGGAACCTTTAAAGATCCTCTAGTCCAGCCTTCCTGCCATAGGTAGGTGCATCTTTCACGTTATGCAAAAAAAATGCACTGTGTGCTCTAACTACAAAGAAAAAGCCTTTATTTGAGCCACACTTACAGAACTGTCTAAGTGCCTTGGGAATTGAATTGTACTCAGGTGGAGTACCTAACCACTTCTGAGGATCTGTGAGCTACACCTAAGCTTTGCTATCTTTTTATTTAAAATTTATGCTTGAATTAATCTTTGAATAACATAGCATCAGCTCTGTAAATGACTGTAATGTGCATAGATTTTTGTAGAGTGCTTCCACTGAGGAAGGATGTGAAGGCTGCTATCTTCTGTCCTGTCAGCTTTCTAACTTTGATGGAGGCACTTAAAGGTGGAGAACAGCTGCTCCCGTTCTCCCTCCTCCAGTGATTTAACCTTTTAACTGTCTGTTTCTGAGTGGGATGTGAGGCTCAGTCTTTTGGGCATGTTGGCTCTGATCAGACTGTTTTTTTTTTCTCACTGGAACATATATCAGAAGTTATTTGAACGGAGCTAAAACTGCTGTCCTTTTACTGTAACTGATTTTCATTTTCATTGTGATTTTAAGGATAAGGCTTAACTCTGTTCTAAAACTTTTGAAATTGCATTGGGGTTTATTGTTGACTGTCAGAACAGTTATAAAAGTGTTGTTCTTGACCATGCATGCCCTTTGTTTGACTTGGCATGGATTTCTAATACTTAAAATAACAGTGGTGTTGTCATGGCAACTTTCCATTTAGTCTAATCCATACAGTCTCTAGAGAAACTGAAACATTAATAGTGTTTGGTGTATGGAAGGTAAAAAATAAATCCTTTTATGTAGAAACAAATTACAGCTGGGCTCTTTCAAAAATAAGATTCTATTTAAAGAGATTTGAAGCATTTAAAATAGATTCGAATGCGTGCTTTTCAGCATGCAGATTTAGCATTAGTTGACTCTGATGAACCGCTATTTTAAGACGTTCTGATGGTAGGAAATGAGGATGCATTTGCTTAAGAGAAAGTGGCTGTAGGTATACAAACAGCTAATGGCCAAATCAAGTAAGGTCTGCACCTTGGGGCCAAATGATGAATGTTATATATATGACAAATTGCCTAGCATGGTCTGAACACCTGAGCTAAGGTGACTTCTTTCTTAATTCATCAAAACATAGCACCTCAAGCAAAATGAGATGAATTTTTAGTTTTTATAGTACTTGTAATGAAATACCAAATTGATCTATAACTGAGCATGCTGAAGTCTGCAGCTACCTCTGAAAGATTCAGATTTCTTGCTGGATTCAGTTGTCATTTTGTTGCCTGATTTAATGGGAATCAGTATGTGGCCAAGCTCAGAGATGCCACCTTGTGTCCTGTCAAAACACAGGAAACGGTGCATTTGAATTGCATTGTACTTGCATACTCACATTTTACTGTACTTATTTTTAGTGTGTGAAATCAGGATCCCAGTAACAGATGTTTTGCTTGTTTTCTCATATGTAAATAGAAAATATAATTATCAGTGCAGAATATCTGAACGTGGATCTATTCATTCTTCAGTCATGGTGTGTCAGTACTTTTGACAATTCCATTTGGTATTAATAGCTGTTTATAGCTAAGGTCAGCTTCTACATTTGAGGAAAATGAAGGGAAACTTCAAGACAAAGGGGTTCCTGTTTGATTCAAAATGAAAAAGAGTTGAGAGAATTCAAAGTTGTGATTTAATGCCACGTCCAAGACAAAATATTGTTTTTCAATTTTTGCGTTTTCGGGAAGAATTAAGACAAAATCAGTGATAAATGATGACTTTATGAATTTAGACCTCTTCATTTTTTAAGTTAACTTTGCCACAAGACTGGGTCTTTTAGTTATAACTAGTATAGTTATGATTGAAGGGAAGACCTTGAAGTTCAAGTATTTTCATTCTTAGCTCTCTGCCATGATTCACCCTCAGCTGAAGCTATGTGAAAGGGGAAAGCCACTCAAATCATCACGCCTGTCAAGTTCCAAAGCTTCCAGCACGTTGATGTAGCTCATTACTGGATAATGTACTAATGCTATGAATGTGGCATGTGTAAGAAGCCTTTTATAAGTAGGTACTTATTGCAGGTGCCATCTCTTATCTTGGATGAGTTGCAAATACTTTTTATAGATAGTAGATCTTAATTAATATTTCTTCAATATGTGATGATCTAAATCTGTTTTGCTGGCATCTTCAGGGCTTCATGCATCCAGTTTCAGCATGTACTTGAAGGCAATTGGATTTGATAACATAAGTCATTACCACCCAGCATCATGTTTCTGCCTTTTTGATGTTAAATGTGGTGGTGCTGGGGAGGGCCAAAATGACAGGCAGAGATTGACTTAACAAAATGATGTAAAATTTTGTCCAGTTTCCTTTGGTCTCCCATTGCCTCCCTGCTGAGTTTGGGGTTTAATGAGTCTGCTATTATGTAATTGTTTTCAGTTTCCCATGGTCATTTTAGACAGTTTATTAAACTTTCACCCCAGTGTACTGTCTATCCTAAATATATAGGTAGCACAGGGACCATTGGTACTCTGTGACTCTTGTTTTATGGGAATGGAAACATTGCCCAGTACATACTTATGAATACTTGGTAATACCTTTAATTTAGTTATTTCTCAGATTAAAACAAAAAACCTACACAGCTTCTAAAATCCTTTTGTTTTGGTAGTCAAAATCTCCAAATTATCTGAGTGAGGAGATTAGGATTTGGCCAACTCAAACTCAGGATTTCTCAGGATCCATATTCTACAAATGAGGTTGTCCTCTTAGCTGTGAATGTGGTCCTCTAGAAAGTTAAGGATTTGTTACCAGTGTAGTGTTGTAGTGGAAGGTGGATGCAGAGTGCACTAGAATTAAGTCTTCCCATTACCTTCAGATAACATTAGGCTGAAGTTGGTACTAGAAGCCTTTGTTTTCCTCCTCCCTAACAAACATCTCGCTAGTTAATAGGAAATGACAGCTTTTCTATGACTATCAGGCCCATGAACATGCCCATGATGCAGTGTATTTTATTTGAAAGATCTGTCACAGTCATGGTAGTTTTCATGGTAATTTGTTACATTTTCATCAGTAACCTCAAAAGTTGTCACCTGTTGCCTAAACAAGCACACAGAAATCTTGTGGCTCCAAAATTACCGTCCTCCTATGTTAATTAATTATCTTTGAGTGGTTCAGGATTTCTTTCCAGTATCTTGGGCATGGTAGAAGCTTTTATAGACGTTCTATGTCTCAAACAACAATTAGTGATAAATATAACAAAAATCCCATAGAAGTTGGCTGTCATCTATGCAAAGAGACTTTTAACACTCATTTTTTTACTGCCCATTACTTAATGTATAGCACTTGTTACAGTCCTGTGTGCTCTGGAAGATGAAGAAAAACTTTCCCTGTGAAGAACATTGCCACAGTTGTTGACACTGTCCAAGATAATTACAAACTGGTTTCCTAAATTTAGAAACTCCCTTTTCCCCATTACTTCCTTATAAAAAAAAAAAAAAAAAATCAAAAATAACTTTGTCCATGTGTTCTTGGTCAATGATACTGCTTTCTTATACAGGAGAAAGTAAAGACCAACAAGAATGTTCTCTGCTTGTGCAGGAGTATTATTTAAATGCCTGGTGCAAGTCTGTTGGTTTTGGTGGCTGATGAGTGTAATTATAAGTGAAATTAAATATGCTGTACTCATTATAATTAAAACATTATGAATAATGTGACTATATTTAAAAAAAAATACTCATAGTGTCAGTCAGTTATTCTGCTCAGGATCACAAGAGCACAGGGTTAGAGACTTAAGGGATCTGTGCAGCCATTGAAGTATATCTTGATCCATAATTGGAACTTTGACAAGAGATTGTTCATTTTCTGTGTGAATGAGTTGATTGTTCTCTAGTGGTTAGGAAATAGAAAAATTTAATTCCTTTTTTACTTTTCCAGATGTTTTTAGTGTCCAGTGTCCCTTTAGTGTCCCTTTCTTCCTTGTTTCACATCTTTGTCTTCCCTCTTGGTATTTCCTGTCCCTGCCTCCCCACCCCCTTAATATTTTTCTGCTGATTGGTCTTGCTGTTAAACTGTCCACTTGGCTAAGAGCTATGTAAATCTTGCAAAATGTAAGGTTTTGATGAATTACAAACTATCTCCCATCTCTCTTCATTTATTTGGAGATTCTGTAGGGCCTAGCGATTTTACAAGTTCAGGAAGTTGTAGTTCAGAGTTCATGCTGTATTTAAGCAAACATAGCAGGCCTCTAGTTTTAGAGGAAAGACAGATTTGGGAGAAAGGTGTAATAGATTAGGTTTAGGTAGATAAAGTACCTTTATTGAAAGTTTAAGAAAGGCACTGGCATATTTCCTCAATTAGATCACACTTCAGTTTTCATACAGCTGTACTTATCTATCCCTAATAATTACCTCCTTTTTCTTTTTTTGTTGAATTCTTCAAGGCAACATGAGCTCAGGTGGTTCCAGGGCTGCCTGTTGGGCCAATTTAAATATCAGCTGGCAGAGCTGTGCAAAGCACCAGGGAATAATCAAGATTGGATGGAAATGGTGGCTACCTTTAGTTGTGTGCCTGTAACAGTCCTTGACTGCTCTTTAAGTACATAGTACTTTGCCAGAAGGATAGGAAGAGATGTGATGGGAAATCGCACATTATCAGAATTGAAGGAGCTGATCTAACAAGACAGCTTTTGGACCACTTCCAACCTGTGTCTGTAAAGTAAAAGTCTCTTCCTCATAAATCAAGCTGTTTAAAAAAACACAATCAACCAACAAGAAAATCCAAACAAACAAAACTCCCACTTAATCACCTTAGAGAGAAATTAATAACAGTGGAGGTAAGCCTCTGTAGAAACCTGTTCTCAGCTATTTTGATAATCTGTTGGTACATGTACTTCAGTGGAGTTGTTGGAGATACGAACTGAGAAAAGAATCTCCTGCCAGTAGGCAACAGAAATAACCGTGGGACTTTTATTTTGGTTATCACCAACCTCAAATAGTAGATTATTCAGCACAATTAAAAATTACTCTAATGTGAGAAATTCTGCCTGGACGGTTGATGCAAGAGCTTGATACAGTGAGTTTCCTTTGAAGGATGCCAATCAATCAAATGAAAGTAACCCCTTGGATGCACAAAAAGCAGATTATTGTGAGAAGTTACCATTAACATGTGTTCACAAGCTTCACAACAGCAGCATATTGTGGTAGATCAATTTCTTCTTAAGTTTACCTAACTAAGTTCATGTTTGGTGTTAGATTTCGTTAAACTTTGATGTTTTCCAGTGTTTTGTATGCTAGATCAGTGTTTGCCTGAAAAAAAAAAAAAAAAAGGTAAAATAGTAGGTGACATCAAGGGTAGCTTGTTACATCTGTAAGCAAAATCTGCTTTTAGTTTAACGTCCTGAAGTAGAAATCCTTTGTGCCTGAGTGACATTTATTTAAAACCACTAAATTTACTGACTGGAAATTCCCCCCCCCCCCCCCCTTGGCTTTCTATTCTCTACTGGGTGTGTAGCAAAGTTTGAGGGCTTCTGCTGAAGGTTGATAATACATTATTGCTCAATAGTATTGTACTTTAATTTTAAAGACCTGTTCACAAAAAGCTCAGCATGGCAGGAATATCTTAAAATAGCACCAGGACTGGGAACAAGGCAACTAAAATGTGAACAAACAGTTCTGGAAAGCACATACTTGGGGGGAGTTCTTTGTAAGTCAGGAAAAGCATCTTTATTGGAAGAGAGTTCTGTTGAGTTGATTTACTTTTATATTCCAGGGATCTCTGACAGGGTTGCTACTAGTTGGAAATCTGTAAGAGTTTAAACTGAAAGCTTCCTTGTGTTGCTTCCACCGTGTTTTGTTGCAGAATATACCAAAGCCTTTTAAATTTTGCCCTAGATTTTTTTTACTTTAACTTTTTATTTCACAATCTAGCTGTAAATTCAGGTTTCATTGGGTAGGAGTCAAGATGGCATCTTAAAGGAAAAAAAATGAGTACTTAGTAGTAAATGAAGGTTTGTCACTATGAAGTTAGTGCAGATTTACAGTATGCCATTACTGCCCACTAGCCTTTGGGTGCTCTTACGAAATGAGGCTGAAGTATCTCCATCATGTTGTGGAGAATAGGTCACCTTTTCTATTAAAAGGAAGCCTGTTGCCATAGCTAATGTTGTAAGTTTACACTCTCTTATTTACAGACTAACATGCTTGTGCAGGCTGTGCCAGGAGTGATTTTTGAGCACTTACTTGCATGGTGTGGATCTGAGCATATGCAAAGATTCTTGCAGGACCAGGGGCCTCAGGTGCGAAGTTTAGCATAGAAGGGGATAGGCTGATATGATTGCAGTCAGATCATTGGTCACATTCCTCCTTTAGTGGACAGGGTTTGTGTAAGAAATTGGCCTCAACCAACAAAAAATAGTCCAGGAAGACATGCTATTACTAATCTGCTTACCTAGGCAGCTTCCCCTCGTGTATTTTGGGATTTGTGCTAGCTGCAGGAGTTCTTCCACTAAGTTCTGTGTTGTGTAAGGGTTATTTAAGCATATTTGCTTCATCTTGGGAGATGTCTGACCTTTGACAATCAGAATATACTTAGTGTGGTGGAGAGGATTTTTAACAAACCAGTAATCATGAATGTTAACCATTTGGTTGGTTTGGATACCTTAAATTTTTTTCTCTTTGTGTTTCTAGATGTACTTCAAGTGCAGTATGTGTCTCATTACGTTATTTGAGTAGTGAAAAATCTATTGAACAACTGGAAGAATTTCTAGATTTCTCTGCTGTATTTGTAATTCATGTGCATCTGTAACTTGATCATCCTGGGTTTCTAAGATAATCTATGTCAGTACAATGGATGAAATTAGCTGGTGCATAAAGATGTATAGCTCTTTTTGTTGGCTAAGAATCTAGCTCTCCTAAGCAAATTCAGTTACTGCATTTGTATACTGCAGTCTGTACCATTTACAGTATTAGCTTTGCGTACCACTGAGGTGCAGTGGTATGCTTTTGGAATGATGGTAACAACCTGTACAGTAGGTTTTCTGTGTTTCAAGATCCCTATTCAGGCAAAAGTATCTTTCAAAAATGTAAGTACAATTCACTACGGTTAAAGTAGCAGTTCCTTTCAGAAGATCAGCAAAACACATGGCTATGAATGTTAGAGATTTGTGTGCCATTAAAACAAAATGCTGTGATTTAGATTGAAGGGGGTACTATAAAATTTCTCCAGCCACTTACTTCCTTGTGTGGTCAAGGTAAAGGTGCTCTTGAAAAATCTGTTCTCGGTGTGTGTGTTCTTCACTCTACCTACCATTTATGCAAATGCTATAGTACTTGTTAGCATCCTGTAAGATGTAGTAGTGAGATGGGTAACTGTGAATCCTGGAATCAGTGTCAGTCAGCTTTACATGGGTACCCAGCGATTGGAGCTGGGATATGAAGGCAGCAGCTATGTGCTGCTAGTCCTTTAGCTATGTTAGTGTGATGGGTCACAGAGGTGTGGGGTGGAGGGGGTATTTTGGGTTAGGGTTAGGCTTGGGGAAGTTGGTGAAAGACCTTGACTGCACAAAAGCACAAAGGATTTACTCCTTGTTGAAAATTCTTGTCTGTTTTGAACCACATTTGTGTGGATATGTGCCACCCTGTTATGGTTCACTGAGGTGACAAGTGATTCTTTACCAGGTGTTTTTTATGTTTTGCCTTCCTGTGTAAGCTACTGTGCTAATTTGTTTTTGTCTAAGGAAAACCTTAGTTTTCTTTGAGAAAAGCAGAGAGGAGAAGAGAATTTATCTCAGAATTTCTCTGGGCTCCCAGCATGTTTAAATAGTCTTGGCAGCAGAATGCCTCTTCTGGCATTATTCCACCAAATATCTGCTGTCTAGTAATCTGTTGTAATTCAGCCTGCTTGAAATCGCAGGGAGGATTGTTGAAATAAGTGCTAAATGTATGCCACCTGCTCCCATGGTTAGGTGCTGTGAGTGCTCAGTATGAAAAAGGAAATGCTATAGAGAGCAGGGTTCATGGAGAGAATGGGATTGGTGGGCGAGCATTCCCAGTTCATGTTTGAATAATTCATATTTACATCAGTGTGTCAGTGAAGGGAACCTGTGGGTTTTGGCTTGTGTTCAGAGCTAAAGGAAAAATAAAATCCATAACACACTGGAGCAAAATCTTGCATTTTAGTCTGTACTCCAGCTGGAGGCCTCTCTCACACACACATCTCTCTCCTTTCCTGTACTTTCTTTTAAGAGAGGGTATACTTTGATTCTTTGATCAGTGTAGAATATTCTGCATTGAATACATAGAATTCAATACTGTACAACACATAGAATATCCTGCAGTGAATCTCTTAAGTATTTTAGGCTTTGGAAACTCTTCAGGAGCAGTGAGAATGACTGGAGTCCCCAGCCCTTGGGGAATGTAAGGAAATCCAAAGAACTTCCTTCCACTAAGTGCTTATCAGAGTACATGACAACTTTCTAGAGAAGATTCTGCACTGCACTTTGTTGGCCACACTGCATCCACAAGAAGGACTTAAGAGCCAGGGTGGTCCAGCATGGAAGCTGTACCCTAAGAAGAGGCAAAGCTGAAAACTTTCCAGATAATTCTATAGTAGTTGTGTAGTGGTGATAGAGATTTCTCTAAGCAGTTCTTGTGTTTTGTGCTATGGGGCAAGAGGACCTTTTCCCCTTAAGAAGGGAGCATCATGGACATGCACATTTAATGACCATTGAAAAGTAAGCCCTTTAAGGTTGAAAATTTAATTGGCAAACTGGATTTAGTGCAACAGAAATATTTATATCCAGCCTGTCTCAATGCATTTGAAATGTTCTTATTTGGATGGGTTCCAGGGGTGTGGGGGAGAAAGAATCTGAATTGAGAATGGAAGTTGAAGCAGGAGGAAGAGTATTGGAGCAGGGCATTTGGGTTCAGCTCCATTTTTGTGGGTATAGTTAGAATTATTGTTGGGAAGAGGAAGTAAGAGAAGTGCCTTTGTAGGTGTGTCACTGTTAGTTTGGTGTACAGACAGAACTCTGTGCTCTGTTCTGTGCAGTGTAAACAATCACACGTTATCTCACCAAATGCTGGATTTTACAAATGCAGAGGGTGAAGCCAAGCCAGGCTGCTGAAAGCAGCACCTGCATTCCAGTGGCTGGTGCAGATCATGTGATGGAAGTTAGAACCCAGGTAAAATGTTAATCACTAAACTTGGCACAGTTGAAGCTTTTAATCTTTTATTACAGTTTTCTAGGGAGAGGCAGGTTATGGACAACAGCCCAGAAAAGCTGAAGAAGGAGTTAGAGGAAGAACTGCAGCTGAGCAGTGAAGACTTGCGTAGCCATGCTTGGTACCATGGACGTATTCCTTGGCAGGTACGTGGTCATTGCATTGCCAAACATGCTTTGAGCTTTTATAGACAAGCAGAGTTGTACTTGAGTACTATACAGATCTCTGATGTCTTCATTAATTTAGTAGAAACATAATGCTTGTTTGTGTGAAAGCTATGGTATTTATCACAGCTTGGTATAAAATGAGGCTGGGAAAAGATTCAGGGTAGACAGCCGTGGAAAACAGAGATATTTCATTATTTGTGTGAATAAAGGTAGAAATAGAATTTAAGCTTTATATGAGAATACTGTTCCCACATATTGTTCAGGCACACTGACATTCATTTGGTTCAGTATTCTTAACCAAAACTACGATGTTCTTATGTATTTTCTTTCTTGTACTTGGAATTTGGGGGAGGGGAAAAAAGTCCCACCGCAAAATCTATGCAATCATTTGATGTTAATCCTTATAAACATCTTTGAAATGTGTTAAAGCTGTGGCTGGGTTGGAGTTCCGGTTCCCAGAGGGCCTGGAGCTCCCCCTGCGGGGCTCCCCACTCTGGCCGGAGCTGCCGGCTGCCCTTCCCCTCGGTAAGGAGAGCCTGCGCAGCACCCACGTACGCTGCACCCAAGATTAACTGTTAGATGCAGGGTTTATCACATGAAAGGACTCACTCAGAACAGGAAAAACAGGATTGCTCTGACTCTTCCTAGTACTATGCAGTGTTCACAAAGAATAAAAAATGAAAGCGTCTGTAGCTGAAGGTAATAATAAAAAGACAGTTCTGGTGTCCTGTAGTTAAGTATGCTTCTAAACCTCAGCGTGACTGTCTGTTCAGATGTTTTGAAGTCTAAAATCCTGAGTCATTGCTTTCTCTTTGTGCCTTATTTTCTATTAGCAAACTATAAGAAATACATGGGGGTGGGTCATGCTGCTGGGCACTTTCAAAAAGACCCCTCCAGATCTCTGCTGTGGGATGGGTTCTTAAGTTTGGAATTGGAGACATGAGTCTTCTACTGCACTTCATGCTTTTCTTTATATTTCTGGATTTATCTGTCCTTCCAGAGCAGCCAAATGAAGCTCTATGTTTAAGAGTACTTTGTTGTGATGTGTTGTTTGACTACTTATTTTCTGATTCTAAAAGTCTTTCTTTGCATAATCCTTTTTCCTCAAAAGGTGGCAGAAGGCCTTGTTCAGAGAGATGGAGACTTTCTGATCAGGGATTCTCTTTCCAGTCCTGGGAATTATGTTCTTACTTGTCAGTGGAAAAATACCTCCCAGCATTTTAAGATCAACAGAACAGTTCTACGACTCAATGAAGCCTACTGCCGTGTTCAGTATCAGCTTGAACTGGAAAGCTTTGACAGCATTCCCGGCTTGGTTAGATACTATGTGGGGAATCGCACACCAATATCAAAGCAGAGTGGAGCAATTATTTTTCAGCCTATCAACAGGACTGTGCCTCTCAGGTGTCTAGAGGAAAAGTATGGTGTAACTCAAGTTCGACAAAAAGAGCCAAGTATCCCTGAAGGAAAACCAGAAGCTGCAAAAAGGCTGAGTCTTGGTATATCCAGCATGCAGTCCCCGGAGCAGAGCGTACCCAGGGGCAATCTTTTGAGGTACTTTAAGTTTGCTGTCCTCATGGAGGGAAATGAGGTAACTCTGTCAGCTGTGGCTGTAGGTGATGTGAATTTTCACTCTGATTTTAGGTGGGAAACTGGTTATGAGGATTTGCTGATTTTTAGCAAATGAGTGAGAGCAAATGTAGACTCTGGAAGCACAACAGCAAGGCAGCTTGTTCTTGGCAAATCTCGACTAGAACAAAACAAAGGATTAGAATAAAATCTTCTTGCTGCTCCAGAGAAGCCTTTCTTTCCATATTTGACTTCTGCAATAAAATGCCAAGTGTGGGATACTGGATCCTAATTTCAGTGTCCAAATCAAATGTTCCATTAAAAAATCTCACACTAAGGAACACCCTCATGAATGCTGCAGGGTCACACGTATTATAGACCATTCATTTCTGCCATAACAGCATGACAAACCTTTTATTCTTATAAGCTGCCCAAGTGAGTAGCTAACTATTCTTGTACTGTTTATGATATATTCTTGCAATTAGGTATGTGTGTTAAGAGTGTGGGATATATTGATATGGTTTTGTTTGTATTTCTGTTTATCCTAGAAACAAAGAGAAAAGTGGTAGTCAGCCAGCTTGTTTGGATCATCTTCTGGACAAAAGATTCCCTTTGAAGGCTCACCAGTCAGAGAGCTATCTGCTAATAGGTATGTTTTATAATTAAAACTTTCACACTTAGAATCTGTGTGTGTCCAGGTGGTCTGTTATGCTTCATACCAAAGTGAGGTTGTTGAGTGTTCTCAGTCCTGTATATCGTTACATTTAATGGCCAGCATAAGCTGTGTTAACATATTGCTTGCTCCTTAAGTCACTGGAACAGGGTTTTCGCTTACAGTGCGCCAGGTTAGCTGAGTACCATGGCACACAGCTCAGTAGACTTCCACAGGAAAAAAACAACAGCTACAGTTGGCGTTGATATCTTTTTGACAGCATGACCTTTCCTTGTTTGTGCTTTACAGGAACTGACTTGTCTCACTCATGTAATTTTGACAAGTCTATTAAGTAGAAGCCTTGTCTCATGGAAGTCTGGTAACTGCTTCCATAAGTATGCAGATGTGCTAGTGTTTCTCACCAGGAAAAAAGTACTGCTTTGGCTTTTATATTCAGCCTTCCTCCCACCCCTATCCCTTTTGCTTTTTGTTCCTTTTGCTGCTGTCTGGATCCATGGCAACTATCATTGTCTTCCTCCAGTGATACAAGGTGTACCAACACCTGATCAGTTGTTGATGGTGGCTTTTTCTTTCTCAGGCTCTCCAGAGATGTAAGCAATTGTATCCATACTAACACATTGGCTAAGGAAATGTCAAGGATGCATCTATTCCATAGGGACAAATTCTACTGTTTCGCTTCTGAGGCTGCTGGTCATTTTGGATGTGGTAGCTGCTGAAATATGTAGTGCCTGTTGTGGGAAGAATTCTTGAGACACATAATATTGAGTATTTATAAAGTGAGACTGTGTCTTGATAGAAAGAGTGTGTGTCCATCTGTAGTCAAATCAGTCATCTTATTCCAATCCATGGCTTCAAAGTTTTCTTTTGGCACTACACCATTTAATCTGAAGAGTACTGCTGTGTATTATATCATGGGGTCCTTCAAGCAGGTTCTGGTATCATACTGCTTATGAGTGGTGACTATGACTTGCAGATTTTGTTGTCTGCAGAAATTGAGAGCCAGCTGGAAACAAACAGCAAAGCCCTTGTGCTGCAGCTGACTACTTTGCTGGGGATACCAGCAAATGCACTGAGACCTGTAGACTGGGAATGTCTGATACAGACTTCAGTCCTAGATTGGATGCTGAGGTTTGAGTCCAGAAGCATGTGGATGTGTTTTTCTAGCTCTTCCCGTCAGCTACCATTTAGGAAAAAGGTTAGCAGCCCTGAAATTCATTCCTTCCATACCTCATGGCAGGTTCAGGCTCGACTTTGGGAAGCTTTTCTTTCATCTCAAACTTGTCATTCTCAGAAATGACTCATCTTTTATGTGGTGCGTCTGGAAGTTTCTGCTTTTATGGCCTAGATCAGGTTACAAAGAAGCCTCCTATTCCAAGCCATGGAGACTATCCAACTCTGACAGTATAGCCTATGTATGCAGCAGGGACTGAAATTATTGTCAGCATTACCACAGAATAATATTACGGTGCAGCTGTTCTGTGTATTTGGGATTTGGGAAGGATCAGCAAGAGAATGGAATTTACTGGCTAGCTCATTCCTCAAAATACAATTTTATATGCATTTTGTCAGAGAGTAACTGACATGATCTGTCAATATTTTCCTCAGGAATCAGCATTAAGACATGAACCCTGGGACAGGCATCAGGAGTGCTATGTGTTTTGGTCTTCTAAAATTCCATTTTCCCTTGCAGGTTCAAGACATCCATCTCAATTACCTGAAGCAGATGCAGACCCATATCCAAGCTGTCCTGCATTTAGAACAGGCAGTGAGCCTTCTCTAAGCCCCACAGTTGTTCAGAAAGTCACCTCTGAGTTACAAGTAGGAGAAGCTCTTAGAGGATCAGATAGTCAGCTCTGCCCAAAGCCTCCACCTAAACCTAGCAAAGCACCCCTGTTAAAGCATCCAGATTCTCCCTTAGCTTCCCACAGTTCAGAAGGACACTACTGTGAACTGAGCCCTGCCAGAGATCCTGCAGCAACAAAGCAGCAGTTATGTCAGAAACCCAGCTATGTGGAACATGTGATACGAAAGGAGAGGGGAACACACTCATTCAGGAACTCTGAAACAAACTATTTGATCCTGGAAGATGACCCTACGATGAACTCTGCGGATCCTTTAGAAGCTTCAACTCATATGGTTGAAGACGACAGCATCTTTTCTGCACCTGTGTTTGAGACTGTGTCTAGTTTTAAACCAAACGATTTTGAATCAAAACTACTTCCTCCTGAAAACAAGCCATTGGAAACTTCAATGTTAAGAAGAATTAAGGAGCTTTTCACCAACAACAATGCAAAGGTTATTGCACAGCATATTCTTAGAATGGACTGCAAGGTAAGAAAACTTTGCATTTTATTTTGTACTGTGCAAGTTCATACTTTTTGCATAACCAATTTGAAAAGATTAATGGGTAGATCTGCAGCTAATCCAACAAATATATTGACTTGATTGTAGGAGTTTTTAGGGTGTTGGGGTGTTGCTTTTATCCCTCCAATTGGGAAAGTTTGGGCGGTTCAACCTGGAGAAGAGAAGCTGTATGGGGACCTTTTAGCACCTTCTAGTATCTGAAGGGGGCCTACAGGGTGCTGGAGAGGGACTCTTCATCAAGGACTGTAATGAATAGAACAAGAGGTAAGAGGTTTAAAAAGGGGAGATTTAGGTTGGATATAAGGAAGAAATTTTTTACTGTGATGGTGATGAGGCCCTGGCACAGATTGCCCAAGGAAGCTGTGAATGCTCCATTGTAATCAGTGTTCAAGGCCAGGTTGAACAGGCCTCGAGCAACCAGGTTTAGTGGAAGGTGTCCCTGCCTGTGGCAGGGGCTTTGAACTAGATGGTCTTTTAAAGTCCCTTCCAACCCAAACCATTCTGTGATTCTATTTGAAGAACAAGATGTTAAACCAACCCTTTGGATCAAAGGTCTCCCACATTCCTTGATTTAAGACTCAAATTCTCAGCATTTCATAGATACCTTTTATCTCCTATCAGTTGCTGTGTATCTGTGATTCAGCCTTTCTTCTGTACCAGAGGGAGAGCTGTCTGTGCTGTAAACCATTGTGGAAAGTACCACTTGTGACAGGAAATAGCCAGTTAGTTCACAAAGGCAAACAGTAGACAGACATTACCTGGTTGCCATACCCTGGCTGGTATGACGTTTAATGGAACTAAATGTATTTAAACTAGATGCTCTTTTTATCTGAGTTTCTATCTTACGGCTGGATAGGTGGTGCAGGAAAATAGCTATCAGGCCTTGTGCATTTCTCTCCTATGAGAACTGTATTGCTAGGAAAGTGTTTAGAAAGATGTAAAACCACCAAGTGTTATTTTTCTACAATGTAGACTTTGTTCAGCTGACAGAGCTGGACATGGGCCATTGGTTCAGAAATACAGCAGGACAAGAGTAGTCACTTCCTTGTGAGCTGTTAACTTTCTGTAATACATGAAATGCAACTGCAGTTGAATCCGCACCACTTTGCTGGGCTGCCAAGTGCTGTACCTGCCACAGAACAGCTACAGGAACTGAGTGTTGGGGCTTAATTTGGGTTTAAGTGCAGCTTGTGAAGCAACACATGTGGCTACTTAAATGGACAGCTCTGCTGCAGATGAGAAAGGAAGTGGTAGTGCTCCAGAATAAACATGTCTGGTGCTCAGCCTAGCGCTGCTGCACTGATTCACACCTCAGGTCTGGAAAGGGGGTAGTTCATCAGAACAGCAGTGGGATGAGTGTGCCATTCCCTGCCAGCTGCTGGGTTCCTGCCAACATCAAATGCAGCTTCTCTCCTCAGTAACAGTGTTGGCTGCTGCCAAGTGAGGCTTCACACAGATACGGTGACTCAGAAAAACTCAGCTCTGCAACTGCTTGGTCTTTTCAGAAGTGATAGTCTGTGGCTTCTTTACTATGGTTCCAAGAGCAGCAAGAGCGTTCTCTGACATTTTAGTTCTGAAATTCACCTTTTCCTCCTTGAACCTCATAATAAAAACCAGAATGTCTTTTAATACATTGTTAAAGTGTGTGTTGCTTGAAGGCACAGGACATGCATGCCTTAGAGAATTAGTAAGGGAGCTTTATATATAGTATATTCAATTAGGTTGTTATTAGTCTCCTCATTTTAAAATCTATGAGCTCTGGAGTGGGGCCAAGGAGACTGCTTCTTGGAAGTGTGGGAGCCTGCACAATTCATTAGAAGTCACTGGAGTGTTTTACAGAAACAGATTTTTGGGTTTTGGAGCAGGAACAGTAACTGGCTGGGACATGTAGAGAAGTCTGGTTTATCTTTATCTTGCGGTGCTGAGAGCCAATGACTGTCATTCGTTGGTAACTTGCTGCATACTACCATGCTGATAAGAACTGCATGATGCAACAGGATTGGCATGTGAACTGGGCCGGAATAAATGCTTTATACTGAGATCTGTGATAAGGCTGAAGTTCATAGCTTGTCTCATGGCAGCAGTGGCTCAGTTTGCCTTTTAAATAGTGAGATTTCTAATAATGAGAGGAGCACCCATGTGGTGATGGAGTATCAGCCACTTACAGGCCTGAGAGGACTTTTTGTGACAAAGAAATAGCAGTCAGCGTGTCTCCAGGGACTTCAGAGCACCCCTGCATCTCCAGAAGTGAAACAGGTTTCTTGGCAGTGCTAGAATCTGTACCAGGGAGGCTTGTTGTGTGGGCCAGATTGCTTTAATCTTTTCATAACCAAGAAAGCCTGCTGATGTGTCAGTTAAATAGCAGGCAGATTGGTTTGTACATGTGTCATCATACAGGCCACCTTAAACCAGTAGATCATCTCACATTAATGTATTCATGTGGTTTTGCTTATAATTAGCAAATTAGCATATATAATGCTATTGCTATACCCAGTAGCTAATATTGTTTTAAAAGCAAAGACAAATTGGTGAGGGTGTCAGCTTTCACATGCTGACTTTATTAGGTACTCAACATTCAGTGTCCTCCTTAAAGGCCTTTTACTCATTAATCTTTATGAGGAGCCTGTGATTTAATCCAAAAGCATTCAGAGCAATCATCATTGTAAAAAATACAAGTGGCAAAGCAAATGTTGATCTTTTTGTGTAAGGCACTGAAAGTGCATTAAAGTTATTCAAGTTTTTCTTAGATGACTGTATTCCAGTGTTGCATGCTGTGCACTTAGCTCTGTATGCCATGTACTGACCTGGAGGACTTCCATGTGGTTGCAGGGGGTGTTGAAGTAAATGGGTTTCAAATCACATGTGGGTCTTTGCCCTTGGCAGGTGGCAAGGATACTGGAAGTGTCTGGAGAAATGAAGAGGCTTATGGGAGTGAACTCTGGGCTGGAACTGATCACCTTGCCTTACGGACATCAACTGCGCCTTGACCTCATTGAAAGGTACGTGTTCCTGTTACTCATTTCCAGGGCAGCTGGCCAGAAGATCAGAGCTTTGCTACATTGTACTCTGCTTCCTTAGAGCACTTGTCTGCATGTTGTCTGAATTCATGTGTGCAGAGGGCGAGGTAGAGAGATATGGCATAGAACTGCTTTTCACATAGGAAACATTCCTTGAGGTCCTGGGGCAAATCCACACATGTAATACAGGGAAAGAGGAATTGTCCTTAGAGCTCACCCTCATCTCCTTTAAGAGCTCAGGTAAGCCAAAGTTCAGGGGGAACCTAGAATCTAGCTGAACGTGTGTTTCTGGAAGAAACTAAAGGTAATAGCAGCTGGGGAAGAGGATAGAAGAGCTACTAAAGTAAAAAATGATCAGGAAATCTTATTCTAAAACCTCTGCACAAGTTAACGGGGAACAATTAGGGGTCTTCTATCCCTGATCTAGCTTTTCTGCTGCTCTTGATCAGATTTCAGTAGTTTGGTTGTTGAAATTTTGGGAGAAGATCCCAGTGCAGAAGACAAAATGTAATAATTAGGGTAATTTTTCCAGAAGTGTTCCTTCATTTATTGCTTGAGCAGTATTTTGTATACTAATATTTCAGGAAATCTTACTAAATTTATTTTAGAAGCCAACAAAATCTATGTTCTGTATAATGGCATTACTGTTCTTGATACAATGATGCTGGCAAGATTAAGTTTACTGGGGCACACCAAGCTATTGAAATAAACCTTTGAACCGATTTTCCTGAACACTTGTACAGCATAATGTATTATTTAGTAATCAGCATAAGTTGTTTCATTTACAGGCACAATACCATGGCTATAGGAATAGCTGTGGATATCCTGGGTTGCACAGGAACAGTAGAAGATAGAGCAGCAACATTAAACAGGATTATCCAAGTTGCAGTGGAGCTGAAGGACTCACTGGGGGATTTGTATGGATTTTCTGCCATTATGAAAGCACTGGAAATGCCACAGGTAAAAATCTGTTTCTCTTTATGTTCCAAACCACAGAACTGCTTGTTAGTTTATTTTCAAACAAACAAATTATTTACAAATAATTAACAAACTTTGAAATTAAGTTTTTTATGCAACTTCATCAAGACTAGAGAGCTCATCAGAACAAACTTCATCGTTAGCAGGGTGTTGTTCCTGTGATTGCCATGGCATCACTAACAGGTATCCTCTCATTGTCTATGAACAGGTCACTAGGTTAGAACAAACCTGGACCTCTCTGAGACATCATTATACCCAGACTGCCATTATGTATGAAAAACAGCTGAAGCCATTTAGCAAAGCTTTGCATGAAGGACAAGATGAGTGGAACAGTAAGTATGAGTGACGCTGGTTTCTATCTGGCCTTTTAACTTCCCACTGCTCATTTCCTGTGTAGGGAGATGAGGCAGCTGCTGTTTGGATAGCTGTGTATCACATGTTAAAAGGACTGTGAAATTGCAGAATGCACTATGAGACAACGTAATAGAAGGAAACAGTCTGCGAGACACACATCAGCCCATGCAGAATCTGACATCCTTCTTAAACTTCATATTCCCTCTTTGTGGAGCAGAAAATAAAACACTTTCTTTCCTTGCCTCAAAGGGAGAAAAAAAATCTCCTTCCTTTTGCAGAAGAGAGTTACTTTGGGCAAATCTAGTTTTTTATTGGCTTTGCCTATTGGATCAGAGGATGAATCCTCAAATACAAAGAATGTGTTAGTAAGAGAATTCCTCTGATCATACCAGGTCCTCCTGCATCCATTCTTTGCAGCTCCTGTCTCCAAAGCGGTGAGGCAGACAGTAACATCTGAACAATTCTCCAAGAGAATGGATAGAGAAAGAAAACGTAAGCCTCACAGAATTATGTAGATTTTAAGTGTTTCAAATCTCTGTGCCGCTGTCATTCAGCAGAGCCCCCCCCTGTAACAGATTTTTCTGACACTAACTTGTCTTGGCCTTCTTCCCCAGCCGGTGCCCTGGAAACCGATAGGACTGGTATATCAGAAGTAATGTGTTAATTTGGAAGATGGAATTAAAAAAGAGTAGCTTCCAACTTTGAAGGGAATACTGCAGTCATAATAGTTTCTTCAATTAGCAATTTCATAATGTCTGATATGATTTGCTTGTTGCTCTCTATTCCAGAGACCACAGGTACTCCACAGAACCATGTGACTGTGCCACTGCTGACGCCTCTCATTACCTTGATGGAGCGGCAAGCTGTCATTTTTGAAGGGATGGACTTGTGGGAAAGCAGTGACCAAAGCTGTGAGATAATGCTCAAGCACTTGGCCACAGCTCGTCAGATAGCACAGAACGCAGAAATGTACAGCCGGACTGCAGAGCGGATGCTGCAAGGTAGGGAGCAGTGTAGGAGAAACTGCTCCAGCTTGACACAAAGCAGGGGTTATGTCTGAAGTATAAGATCTCTGCCTAAGAGCCACCAATAGTGCAAGAAATTCTTCTCTTTCATGGGAGCTGAGATAGTATCAAATGTGCTGCAGGAAACAGTCTGAGAGCATCAATATAGCTTAAAAGCAGTTAATTATTAATCACTGTAGCTCTCTAGTAATCAACAGAGCATATGTTTTTACTAAACAGAAATCAAAGTTCTCATGATTTATGGGCTTGCCCCTTCTAGCAGCTGAGCCAAGAGTACAGTAAGGAGTGAGGATAGCTTCTTCTTTTCTGTACAGTTTCAAATCCCTACTCTTGCTTTTTACAAATATACCACCATTTATCATCATGAGGTTTTCTGAGTGGTGCAAAATGCAGCACTATGATGTTGACTGCAGCCAGAAAGCAGCAGCTTGTTGAACATGTGACTGTATGTTAAACTTTGAGCGAAACAGTGAGGGGACATAGATGACTGCTCATTCTTAAACAGTTTATTTATTTACTGTGTCATCAAGTCAGTGAATGATCCCTTTAAACAGTCAGGTTACCCCGGTAAGGTAATCTTGCAGCTTTTTTTATTTCCCAGTTACAATATGTTGAGAATGCCTCAGATTTAAGGGCATTGGCTTCTTAATATTAGAATTAAACAAGCAGTATAAAAACAAGAATAGGCTAAGTATGTAACGTTGCAGAAAACTGGTTGTGTGATATTCCTTTAATGAATATAAATGAATGTGCACAGAATTGTAAATTAACTTGTATCTTGATGCGGGCAGCATGTATACAGCAATAATTGTATTTAAGGTCGGTGTATAATGACAATTCCAGACCATTAAAGTGAGCAAGGGGATAGCCTGTCCCAGTGTCCCTAAAGCATTTGTATGCTCTAGAATGTCAGTAACAGAAAGGACCGAGACTTGTTAAAAATCACCATACAAAAGAAATCCAGCACACTAAGGCTCATCTTATTTGGAGGGAGAATAGACTTTAAAATCCATTTCTTCTGAATAAAAGCATTTGTCTGATAGTAATACTGTGGGATTCTTTTTCTTTACTAGGTTTTCAGCCAGATGAAGAAATGAGTGAAATCTTCAAGACAGAATTTCAAATGAGATTGCTCTGGGGCAGCAAAGGAGCCCAAGTTAATCAGAACGAAAGATATGAGAAATTCAGCCAGATTTTAACTGCACTTTCCCGAAAACTGGAACCTCCCCCAGTGAAGCAGGTGGAACAATTAACTATGTAAGACTCTGTAAACACTATTGAAATGATATACTTGAAATAAGCTTGGTTTCCTTTTCTTTTGGCAGTTTGATACAGCACAAATGTCTGCCATTTCCCAAGATGTTTAGAACTTTTAACTGCACAATGCACACTGGTTTTAAAACTACTGATTTCTAAACAGATTATTTATTTACTGTGTCACTAAGTCAGTGAGTGATCCTTTTAAAACACGTAGGTAAGCCCTGTAAGTACATCAGTCTTACAGCTTTTTTGTATTTCCTAGTTAAAATGTTTTAATAATGCCTAGGATTTGAGGGCACTGGCTCCTTAATATTAAAATTAAGCAAACAGTGTAAATAGAAGAGCAGATTAAGTATGTGACATTGCAGAAAACTTGTATAATATTCTTTTAATGACTATAAATTGCTGTACATAGAATTGTGAACTGAAGTGTATCTTGATGCAAAATAATTTGCAGGTTGCAGAAATGATACCTGTGATTGCAACAGAAAGCTCAACTATCATTGTTCCTGTGAAGGTACAAAATGAGTTGTGTATGTGTTGGTACAACTTACTTTTTGTTTAAGACAGCATCTGTAGTGCTTTTGCTGGAGCCTAAACAACAGCTATGCTGCCAGGAATGAATGATGAAATGGCAAGAACAAACAATCCAGATAATTAAAGTGCTTTCAGATATGAGTAAATGTGGATGTTGAATACATTGAACTTGCTTCATTTACTGTGGTGAATCATTTGGTAAGTAGTATTTTTTTCCTTAGATGAAGGCAAAGCATAAGCTGTGAGCACTTTTCACAGGAAATCAGCGTGCATCGTGTTTATATAAGAGTGCTCTAGCAGCAAATTCCACTGGAGTATAAGTGTTATCCTCAAAACCTGGGTAAATGCTTAAGCAAGAACTAAGGTTAGAGATTTATGTGCTTATTGTTATTAAGTCTGTTTCTGGATTGAAATGTTACTTTTACAGCATTTTAAATTATTTGAGCAGGCTCACAGTACAACCACCACCAAAATGGTATGATCTCTTCCCCCCAATCACAGCAGAGGTTCTACCACTGTAACAGGAAGTTACAGTGCTCATGCTGGAAATCTTTAACAGAAGACAATTGGGGAAGCTAATTCCATAGACCATGAAAAGATTTTTTTTTATTCCATGAAAATATTCTCAACAGAGAACACTATTTTTAAACAAAGCATTTAACATTTAGGAAATCAACATGTGCACAAAAAAATGATTAAAAATTACTGGAAAATGTAAGATTCTTTAAGACAACTCACATTCAGAATTTTAGAAGTGATTTCTAACTAGCTGTGCAAGTACAAATGTTTCTTTCCTATGTTTAATAACCCTCATACAAGTTGCACTATCCCTTATGAAAGCAACCTGCCTCCAAAGGAAGCAAATCCTGGTTTCAGAAAAACAAACAGTAGCTTGAAAAGAACATTTAGTCCTTTACCAGGAAGTGTTATTACTGACCTGCAAGGCTGTTAGCCAGGCAAACCACAGGCCCTTTAGCAGAAAATACACAGATCACATTTCCTCCTTTCTCTAAAACAAAAAAAAGCACTAGATTTTAAAAGAAAAACAAAAAACCCAGAACAGAACCAAAAAATCCCATCCCACCAAACCCCCCAAAACCCTCCAAAAAAACTACCTAAGTAGTTTTGTCAGTATTGAGTAATGTCACATTATTATATAAATAACCCTGTATACAAGCTCCAAAAATCTAAACTTTAGAGTTTAATAGCCCCTGTAATACACTAGGTCAAGCTGTGTAATAGTGGTATACATAACAAAAGGAATAAACCTCTACACAAGTCACTCCAATCCAGTCTTACTCATAGTACAGTTCCTACTAACACTGAAATTAAAAAGAATCCAGCACTGCCGCATCTAACTATTGCTTCAGCCTGCAGGAAAGCCGAATGTTTTGATCCTGATTTCATTTCCCCAAACAGCAGATGGCTGGGTTGACAAACTTGCTTTGATACAAGTATCCCTCCCCCCAACATCACTAGTCTAATTCTTATCACCCTAGTAAATCAGATATGGTGTATTTATTAGTAGAACCACAAATGGGAGGCTAGACAACATAAGCAATAGGGGCACTGCAGACAACTATATTTACACGTATAAACATATCCAAATTTCAATTGTTTACAAGTAAAAGTGCACATAGATCATTAACGAAGTATCACTCAAATTTCAACTGGTCCATACAATGAAGCATCACCTGGAAATGGACTAGCACTGCAGTAATTAAAATTGGAACTTGAGAGTGAAAAACTAAAAGACAGTTTCCATAAAAATATTCTAAAAAAATATTGAAAGTCAAATGAAGAGATACACATTTCAATGTATCAAATTCATGATGCACCATGTATCCAGTAAAGTAGAGCTCTAGAAAACGCCTACCGTGGCTACCTCAGCAGCTGCAGCACTGTGAAAAGAGCTGAGACACAAAGCCCTTTGTGGGATACTGTAAGTGGTAGTGTTGGCAAACAACAGATTTAGGCACTCTAGTTTAAGGCAGCATTTGAATGGCAAGTGGTTGACTTCTGAAAACAGTCCTTAGCTTGAAGTGGTGAATCTCTCCGGACACATTCCAGGTTTTCAGTTCCAGGTTTTCAGTGCTCACAACAGGTTACTGAAGTGCTGAAGATGGACCACAGTTTTAGGAGTTTCTCTTGACTGCATTGTAGGCTAGAGCAGAGGTGTAGCATTTCCCCAGATCAACACAAATACATACGATCTCTTATCAGTTACGCCAAAAACTGGAATGTAATGATGGTTGCAGTGGTATAGTTATAGCAGCATACATGGATACTGGGATGGAACTCTAGTGCTGAAGATAGTCGAAGAAAATGATTTGTTACAAAATAAGACAAGCAATGATGGCAAAGTGTTACGCAGACATGCCTGTCCTAGGCATGCAGGAAGAGGTTAACGGCGAGCATGGAGGTGGCACAGGCAGACTGATAACTGACTTATGGTTCTAAATGATTGCCAATTGAGTTGAGAAGAGTGTAATTGAGATATAACCAAAATATAGCACAAACTAAAATACAGTTTGTGCATCTGGGACAACTTAACGACAATGAAAATAAAGCAATTTTAGGAGCAGTAGCCTTGTTAACTCCAGTAATGAAACTCTCTCTTCCTGCACAAATTGAAGAATTTGCATTACCATCCTCACCTATGTATGGAGATGCTAAGATGTTAGTGACTAAATGTATGTCTGCATGCATTCATGCAACTAGCTTTTCCCCTTGGGCCTCCCAGTCTAGAACCCCACCCCCCCACCCCCCAGCAGCTGCATGTAACCTCCTTCAAGATCTCGCCCATTTTCTCAGAAACCCGCTTCAGGAACCTGCAGTCCAAGAGGAAAAAGAAAAGAACACAGTTACTGAAGGCCTTTAGAAGACAGAGAAGCGTGCTTGGTTCTAACAGGCCATTCTCAGTGCCTACACATGAGCCTTGTAATAATTCCACAGACTCTTATTAGAAACACAAGCCACAGCTTTTAGATTAGCTTTTTCTTTCACCCTAATAATCAAGTAGTACAATGCTATTTCCAATCCTCAGAGAGGGGAACTGCTGCACATTTAAGACTTTGATTTCAAACTAAACATGATGCAATTCAAACACTTATCTTACAGGCACAGATTAAGAATATAACATCATTCTATTTCAGGAGCAGAGAGAGGTTTCAGTAAGACATCAAGCATTACATATGGTCTCTTTCTTTCTTTGCACAACATATCTAGAGTTAAAAGAATCGAGTTGTGTCCAATACACAACATTCTACATTCCAAGCGCTGAAAAGGAAGGAGAGGCAGGTCAGTGGACTTTCTGTCCTCCTTAATCATGTTTTTTCCTGAGTATTTTTGTTGAGCTTTCAGAATCAGAAAACATTTTCCTGTTTAAGAAGTGAAAGCTGCCAAGTATTTGTTAAGGAAGGAAATTAATAATTTTCAGTTAACTGAGTTCAGTTAGCTCTTAGAGGAAAAAAAAAACGTTTTAAACATTTAGTTTAAGTCATAAAAATGGCAATGGTAGATCTGGAGATATCTTTAAAACTAAGCCATTTTTCAGCTCTCTATAAAAACAAAGGATTCTACAGAACAAGCAGAATCTGGTCTTTTGCAGTATGATAGCTGAATTGGATTGAGTGTTGTAAAGCAGGAACCCTAGGAGATCAGTTAAAGCAGAAGACATTGGTCAGAATTACCAACCAGTGTAAGACAGGCACGTAATTTAGTGTGATCATCTCTGAAAAAAACTACAGCCAACTCACATCGCAAACAACAGACCACTGCTGATACCATAATGCTTTCCATGAACCTGTGCAACTTACTATTTTTATACTATATTCCCTGGGGAATGTACAACTGAAAGCTGCTAGTTTATCATTAGATATAGGTTACTGCACCTTTGCTGTTTTTCTCTAGCGTTACATCTATATATGATGTTGGCACATAGCCTTCCTCTCCATTATGTCTTCGAGCTCTTGTCCACCCATCTCCTTTGTCCTCTTCAATTATGTACAGAATCTCCCCTTCTTTCATTGCCAGAGTGCCTTCATTATGACCTGGGAGAAGCAAGAGGCAAATAGGTTTCAATGTTCAGACAGAATTCCAAGTCTTCTTTTTCCCACAGCACCATTTCCAGATTATATATAAACAGGAAGAACCAAAAATCTGTGCAAGATAACATATGTTCAAACAGGCTTACAGACAAAAACCTACTCTGACTGTAAAGCTGAATATTTGCCAATAGCTGTGCTAATATTTATCTTAAAAGAGCACAAGAGCACTGCTCATGAATTCAAGTGATTCGTAAAGCATTTCTACTAATCTCATAAGTCATTTTACCTGTCTTTTCCATAAGAAATAATCCATGCCCTGTAGTCAAGGAATGACTGTGCATACTGCGAACCTTACCATCAAAGGGATATATTGCCTTGCAATGTCCTATAGCTGGTAACGGATCATCATCTTCAAACTCATCATCAAACTCATTGGGTTGCACATGTTGCTGTGGTGGGCCTCGAACCTCCTGACTGGCATCATCCGTGTAACTGCCTTCAGGGCTACAATGCAATGAGTGGAGTGTGAGGACTCTGAGGAGTTCTTAGCTCTAAAACTTGGAACAAACATGTAACACAGGAAGGGAAAAATCACCCTGGGAAGACCCATTAGTCATTTCTGTATGGACTGTAGGAGGTGACTTTCTGAAAACACTGACCTAGGAAAGGCTTGGACTGAATTCTGCTACAAAAACAAATGTAAATTTGACAATAAGCAACTGAATCTTAAGCAACAGAATCAGACAGATTTAAAAGGCTATTTCTTGAGTGGGTGTTTCAATTAGACTTTTTCAACATATCCTTCTAAAGGAAGCCCTTAATGGTTCTGAATTCTAGAGGTTGTTTCAAGTCATTATGGTTATGAACTTTCAGGGGATAAGCAGCAACCATCACCTACTGTTAACTATCAAAGAGATGTACTTATTCTAGCATAAAAGATAAAATAGTAGAGATAGAATAGTGACCTCTCTCTGCCCTGTGTTACAAGGTGGTTGATATCACTGCTGTGCCGCCTGTCACTTCTGGCTGCTACTTTACCTTCAACTTCAGAGAGCCAGGCCTTGGGGGAAAAAAAACAAATATTGGTGTCAAAGAAGACTTGATTCTAAACCAGCAAAAAACATTTAATACACACATCTAACTGCGTATAGCCACACACACACACGCACTGCATTGCCAGGGAAAGGGTCATCATCACTTCACCTATCCCTCACGCTTAGCCCATTCTTCATAGTCTTCAGGAGAAGAATTATCTTTAATCACAAAAATTTCATATTAAGCGAATATTAAGAAATTGCTCTGAAAAGTAAAATTTCTGTAAACTTCTGACTAATGTACATCTTTAATAATGTACATCCTTAGCTAGATGAATATACTTGAAAATATGGCACCCTACAAACAATCACATCAGAAGCACTTACTTAAACCAGGTAGTCTCTCCAGGTGCTGCATTTACAAACCTACAAAGCAAACTACAACTTTACCATACATTTACGTTTTCCAAGGAACTGTTTTAGAGTCTCACTTCATTCTTATGTATTTCCATCCGCAGACGATCCATATTGCTCATAGTCTCGGTTAATTTGGGTTGCAAACTGCTTGGATCACCCATCTGGGGATTCTTTTCATAAACATCCTTCATCTTGATGAGGGCATCTCTAAAAAGATACAAACCCCAACAATACTTATTACACACATCAGTACTGGCTCATTAAAGTTAAAATAATGTTTATGTGTAAGATCTCCTGACCATGATTAGATACTAAGCATGGACATGAACTACTGCTGCCATACCACAACCAACTCCTTTTCCCATTCTGTCATCTTAGCACTGCCTGCCACTTAAATCATGCACAAGCACACAAGGACACCAACTATCGCCTCTTCTCTACCCAGTCTTATTACTGTTTCCCTTATTGTCTGTTATACACACTGTCCTAAATATAAGTAGCATTCTGTTCTTAATGCAGTAAGTTTCAGCTCACTTCTCAATAACCTATGCACTGATCTCAATTTTTCTAGGCATTATTTTAGATGCAGTTTTCTATGCAACATCAGATTCAAAATGTGTATTATAGCAAAGCAGCAGGAAGCAATAATGCAAACTGAACTTATGTACAATAAACCATGAACCATAAAATGCTGTCTTAATAGCCTAGGCTAGTATATTCTCTCTGAGTTTCTGAGCACTGCTGGCTTAGGTAAGGGACTTAAAAAGAAACAGAATCATGACAAAGGTCAAAAAAATTGCACTCACTTTTGGTCTGTTTCCTTCTGTAGTTCTCTGTTAAGCTCATCAATTCTCTGTTGCAATTTCTTGCGTCTTTGTTCGGGAGGGAGGTGGCTGAAGTCTTCTAATGCAGGGCCCTGCAAGTAGAAATACTACTAAAGAAGTGACACACACACATCTGGAAAGCTGAACTGACATACCCACACATGGACAGCATTCACTGAAAGCAGGATGGACCTTCTAAAAAACCCTACTTAACACACAGCTGTAAACCAGACCCCAACAGAAGATATGCATGTTCTTGCTGCCAGGGCATAGTCATTCATTCAAGGTTCTCAATGCCTTCTGTAACAGTTGGCTTGCAGATGCAGTTAAAAATTTGGAGACAGTTATTTTTCTGAAAAGTAAAGCCATGTGCCTCCTGTTACATCCACTGCACTTAAAGCAGATTTAGAAAGGACAGAGTTACCTACTAGAGAGTAATTTTAGTCAGAACGAAAATCCTAAGATGCATATATAATAATACTAATGATAACATGTATGTAATTCAATCTTTCTCTGGAGTGCATCTTCTATGGTGATTTGGATGCTATGGAAAGAAAAATATGGTGTATTCATTCCAAAGTACTACTCTAGTTCTCTTCTGGAAGTTCAGCAACCTGGCTTGGAAACACATTAGGGGCATTTTACCTTGAGTCAAACTGCTTCATAGAAAAAGCCTTCATAACAGCAAAACTTCGGCTTAAACTTATTAAACTTACTAATCTGATTCAAAACTTGCTCAAGCATTCTGAAATAATTATAAAAACCGTTTCAGGGAAGGATGAAACCTCTTACTTTCCAAACTTATTTATTTATTTGCCAAACCAAACTGGTCAAGAAGGAACTTGATGTGGCTGTCAACATTCTGATACAGGGATCTTAGGTTCAGGTGCCAAGTTTCCACCACCCCTTCTTAACATCCTCTTGCCCCTCAACTTCTTGGTTCTTTTGCACTCATAAAAATCACAATCTCACTGCTTCTTAAGAGGGGACATGACACCACAAAAGGAGGGAAATCAAGACAAGGTGGGTCTAAAATAAAGCAGAATTGTTTCTTCCTGGAGGAAAAAAAAGAAATCCTTTCAGGTGCTTTTGCACACTGCAAAGGAGCAAGACAACCACCAAACCCTCTATCATTCTTCTTCACAGGTCAGTTGAAACCACAACGTCCTACAGAAACAATCAGAAGGACAGAGGTTTTGTTGTGAAGTTTTACTGATCTACTCAGCAAAACAACAATATTAAGGTGTGGTTTTCATTTCATAGAACAGCTTTCTAGGATTTCTAACAGTAAAGGAGTATCTCCCCTGCAATTTCTTTATTAAATCCCAAGGAATGAGTTTTGCAGTATTCAATATTTCTCCTTTAAGCCAGCTTGTAATCTTTTCATATATCTACTTGATGCTGCTTTAATAATTTTCCTGACAAAGCAAAATCACCCAGTATTTCCAGCGTGACCGACTGGTCAACCTCAAAATTCCAAAGTGACAGATTTAGCTGCAGCCAGATGACAAGTCTAGTTGTCTTACATTAAGCATGGATGATTGAGAAGACTGCATGTATAAGTTGGACATCTGAAGATGTATTTCAGCGCCTGACTTAAAGCAGTTATGATATGGAAACACTTTCAAAAGGTTATTTTCATGCTATCTTAGCAGAAGTACAGCAGACAGATCAGCACACGGGCTTACCGTCTTCACCGACCACTGCACAGTTTATTTGAAAACAGAAAGAAACGGGAAATTACTCACATGCAATGACCAGAGCCTAAAAAAATGTATCTTTATAATATCACTTAAGATGTAAAATTGCATAAAAACCACACTTCACTATGAGCACAAGAAAAGCAAAATACAATGATAAGGAATGCACTTCTGCTTTAAGAATTACTAGGTGATAATCGGTAGTTTAACTCACAAAATTCCAAACACAACTTCATTAAACTACTTTTCAATTTCAGTGTTCTGAATAATAAATGTTAAAGAAATTCTATCGTAGGAGAAGAAACAAACACACAGCCAACACTGCACAAAATAGCAGAATTTGATGATGATGGACTGATCAGCCATATGCAGGTAATTTGTTAATAAAAACTAACCATCCACTACCATCGCTTTTGCAAACTTAATTTCTACAATGTATTTACTATCACTGTAGAACTACAACAAAGATATTTTTCAAGCTTAGAAGTTAGTAACTTGAAGTTAGCACCTTTGAACGATACTTAAGAAACCTCAGTAAAGTCCAAAGATGTAAAATAATAGACTAAACTTTCCGTTCCCTTTATAAAAGGTCTTCTATGAAAACGTAAATGAGGTTTATATCACTGTTGACAACGCATCTATTCACGTATTGGATGGCACTGAGCACAGACCTCTTGGCAGCACTAATGCTAACTGGAAACATTACAGTTTCAAGGGATAGCAAGCAGCACTAATAAAGCCAGTTACGCTTGTTTACACTAACCTGTCCTACAGCTACTGTTGCTGCTTTCACTGTACATCAGGATCAGAAAATCTACCAGGTGAAGCACAGAATAAGGGCAGCCTGGCTTGTGACCTCCAGTGCCTTGAAGAGGAAACTTATACTGGGCATGTTCAACAGAACAGCCAGCATGCTCGCACATTAGTCTTACACGTGCTGATGTTAATTTGGCATGTCAATACCTCTTGGACATCATTTTCCAGGGACAAAGTGTGGAAAACAGCATCATATGCTAGCCACAGGTAAGCACTGAATCAAAATATACTGCAAAAATAAGACCAATCAATGATATAAAAAACCTATTAAAATTACAGTATCCATTTTGGTTCAGAAGGCACTCGGTAACATGATAATGTGATGTCTACTGAAGTGCTAGCAAGGAGATTCAAAATAGATAAATGTGCATCCTGAAGATTTAGAGATATTAGCTATTTAACCCTGTGGGATATTTGAGTTAATCCAAATTTGTAGGATACCAGTGACCCTTGCTAATTGTATGGAAATCTATTCTGTATTAAATGAATTCTTTTAGTACTTAAAAGTAATTTAAGACTGAAAAAAAAAAAATACAGTTTTATTTTCCATTAGCATTCTGTAGTTGTCGGGAGATGATCTTTTGCTTCAGTAGGAGGTTGAAGAACTGCTGTATTACAGATGTTGATTTGTGAAGCAGGAGTCAATACATTTAGTCTTCAACAAAAGGAAGTATAGTCAAGACCTGAGCCATTTCAATGACTGTCTGACCCCTCAGTGAGAACTAAAGGAGGAATGTTCTCTTAGTGACCAGCAGAAATTATGAGATAAATGGCTCAGAAGGGGAAAGGAGAGACTGTCGTCCATAAATGCTTAAAGGAACGCAACAACCTTCTAGAAAATGGTGGCTGTAGAGAGGCTATTTCCAAGGTATGTGGGGACCTGAAATAAGATGCCACAACATGATTTAGAGAAAGTTTTAAGTGTAACTCATTACATTTCAGAACAGCAGCAAAGGAGCCTCTAAATCATGACTTTACTGCAACATAACACTGCTGTACATTGATCTCCACTTCATGTCAGCAGGAGTCGACCACTCTTGCACATGAGACAGCAAGTCGATATTGTTCTCAAACATGAATTATATGTAATTCAAAGGCATCCAACGATTTGGATCAATAAATATAATAGAACATATAGAACTGGGCATCCTATACTGACTGCACTGCATAACAGCGGAGTGCCAGAGCATTTATCACCAGTACTATAAATGTTGCTAGGCAACCACTTAGCATTTCCTTTTGTATTGTCTCCCAAATTCTATTTGCAGAACGTGCCACTATAAATTAGTAAATGAACTGATGCATCTCAGAAGGTGGCATTTGGCAGTAACTTGTCAATAATTTTACCCCAAAGAACCTTGCATAAAGAGCAAGTCATTAACCAGAAAACGCATTAGAAGTGCAATGCTTCAAAAAAAATAAAAATCAGTATTTCAAAATCTGAAGAGCACTGTCTGCTATAGCATTTGATGTATAGAAGAAGTGAAATTCCTCCCTGCTCAGTTCAGTGTCGCATCATCAACTCCTATTATCACTATTAAAAGCCAACAAGTAAGACATCTGCTCTGTCAGATGGTTTTTGTGGTGACTGTATACCCAATGATAAGTTACTGCAAGAATGTGTTACATGATGGTAGGAAAACATTTGTGAATGTGAACAACAATGAAGAAAGGTACCAAACACATGCTGAGCACCCTCTTTATAACACCTTTCTTTTAGGCATAAGTATCTGGAATGCCACAGAGGCTAGTTCTAGTTTGGTTTTGTATTTAACCTGTTGGTAACTTCAGTGTACATGAAACTAAGAATCCCAAAAGCGACCTTAAAGGCACAGTGTTACTTTTAACAAAGTGAGCCTTATAAGGAGGGTGAAGAGCATGAGAAAAGCCACGTCACAAACACAAGGCTCATAGCCCATCATGCATTTCAACTTGTTATCAAACTTACCCCTCTTTTGAGGCTTCTGAAAGAAGGAATTCTGGGCTTCCCTGTTTTTATGTCACTCATGCAATAATGCACTGGTTCAATGGAGAATATGGGATACTGGGACCCATTAGGAGTACTGGATGTGTATAAACTAGTAGGGGTTAGTGGTGGGGATTGTGGCTAATGTGGAAATAAAGAAAGCAATAAATAAGCCAAATGTTCATAGTGATTTTAAAATGAAAATTCTGTCTTACAGAAATAAAATTCCCATTTAACATAGAAACAGCTGGTAATGTTCCAGACACATTTACACTGTAACTGTTCTGTTTTTAAAGGGTTTCTGTCATGAAGTAATATTCAGAGTTACAGGCAGGTGCAGAGAATTAAGGAATACTCAAAAAAGCCTTGGAATCAACATTCCCAATAGATCCTAACAAGATCCTCATGCTGCCCTTCTCTTCAAACATGAAGTCTTGCTTTCCCCACCTTCAGTTACAGCCATTATGGAAGCCTGTGTGTTCCTGCACACTGTTTCTCCCTACACTTCTATGTACCCTACCAGTTGAGCTGAAATAGAACTATTAGATACCTCTATGGGAAACGACTCCCAATAATGAGTCTATTCCATGCCTGTAGTCAAGCTGGACTGACACATGGCTGCATGGAGTTCTTAACAGATACCACTGCCAGAACTCCCTCCCCTTTTTTCCCCTGCTGTTTTTCAGATTGCTTCTCTCTTTCTGTGTGTCTCATACCTCTGCTGCTTTTTCCCAGTTCCATTTTTCCGTTCTATTTCCTCTGTGGCACAAATTGCTCCCTTTCCAAAAGACTTGTGTCTTTGACAACATCAAAAATAGGTAAACGTGTATCTCTAAGGCAAGACCACCCAGAGTTTCAGCTAAATGAAGGGCCAAAGGCCACCATGAGTACACAAGCTACAATAAATCCCATTTTTCTATTAGCTAGCTTAAGAACGTATTACAAAACCTTTAACTAGTATCTAGAATTAAATATGTATCTCCCAATCAGTATATTGCTGCCAGCTGCTGTTCAGTAGAGCACTTCTCCATTCTCCCCAAAAACAGGTGAGAAAAAATGAGACAATATTCCATTTCCTCCAGGTCCCTAAGGAAGAGATACATATCATATGTACAAACACATGTACATCTGTGATTCCATACAGAAAACATTAAGGCTCTCTGAATGCTACATACAGAGGGAATAAACTGGGGAGAAGAACAAGTAAGGCCAGCCCTGCCAGCTTTCTTCAGCTACCATCAGACATGGGGATTTCTTAGTACAGTAAAATCCAAGGTCCAGACTGAAAACCAGTGTGTACTTTCATGGCTTCCCTCTCCTATATTCTCAAAGAGATGTCTTGTTGTCAAATTGAACAGGCTGATCTCACCCCTTCTGCAGCCAAATGCAATAAGTATGCTAATGCACTGATGCATTTAGGCCATTATCAGTTGTTGATTAAACTACATTGAAAGTAAAGAGTTTTCACTTGAAGACGCAGCTGCAGTTGCATAATACACTGAGGAGGGAAAAAGGAATTGGCAATATCCTCTCAGTGAAAATCTGCTTTCTTGGAATACTCTCAAGTGGAAAGGAAGTCCTACCACTGACAAGCTCTAAGAATAGCTTCCTAAAATAAATGGCAGAAACTGACTTGGAGCATTAAAATAACCCCATATAAATTTGTGGGACTCATTAAGGTGACTCACTGATACACTCCAATACTGAACAGTGACCTAGGCTAAAATTTTAATATGTAGATACTTCATTAATCATTTATATAGCTAATGCATGTATTGATAATATCCTTTGTTATTCCATGAAGGCATCTTGCACAGAACGTGTTAACTGACACTCACAGAACAATACAAGAAAGGAATAAGGTCTCTGCTTTCCATTTTTTCTTGAGCATAGCAGTATTGTTACCTATTCCCTAGAATATTTCTTCTGGGACTTTTACCTGTACAGAACAATACATTTTATCAATGAGGCATTGTAAATGTTAGTGTTTTCAGACAAACATCAACCTCTCATAAGTACCAGCAGGTATAATAAAAAGATCTATATGACACGCCTATATATAAACATCTACAAAACATGGCATTTAGAAAGGGGTTGCTTTCTGTAGCGTAACAGAGATCTGAAGTCTGCCCAATTTCAAAGCACACCCCCCCTTATTTTACATTCACAATTAACACCTTTTCTATGCAATTGCAGGAAGTCTCTTCAGAAACTCAAACGTTTCAGAAAAGGAAGCCACTTCTATCAAATAACTATTATAAACATTCCCAGGCACAAAGGACTGGAAGGAAAATGAGAAAACTTCCCCCAGTCACAACTTGTTTTGTAATGTGGCAAGTGTCCAACCCCAGCCATGCCTTCAGATCTCCTTACGTGTGTTTTAGAAGACAGTGGCAGGCAAGGGGAAGGTTATTGAAAAACAGACAAATTGCTGCTTCCGTGCACTCTAGATCCTCAAATTTTAGTTTTCCAAGTAATGACTTCTTAATTGTTACCTTTGGTTTCTTTCCAAACAGCCACAGCTTTCCTTTCGATTTGCCCACTGTAGTTTTTGTATCAATTCTCATTCCCTCCTGCTTTGGTGTACTGATGGTTCCATCAGAGATCGTTCTGTAAATATTCTGACTGTAATCTTCAAATGGGAAATCTCCAGGAGGTTCAAAACCGGATTTGAAGCAGTCTATCACTAGTTGAGAGTCCTAAGCACAGGACATTGAGGAGATTAAAAAGTAGGACAAGCAAACCCACCAACAGAGAGAAAAGAAAAACCAAACACACCCCCAAACCATGGAGGCATAACTTCCCTTAATTGCAGAGCTACACACATGGGATGGATGAGAGAGAGCTCAGAATGCATGCTTCTGGAGAGATCAAGTTAAGATCTGTAGGGATACTGAGGAGGGACTCTTCATGAGGGACTGTAGTGATAGGACAAGGGGTAATGGGTTCAAACTTAAACAGAGGAAGTTTGGATTGGATATGAGGAAGAAATTCTTTACTGTAAGGGTGGTGAGGCACTGCAATGGGTTGCCCAGGGAAGTTGTGAATGCTCCATCGCTGGCGGTGTTCAAGGCCGGGTTGGACATAGCCTTGGGTGGCATGGTTTAATGGGAGGTGTTCCTACCCCTGGCAGGGGGGTTGGAACTAGATGATCTTAAGGTCCTTTCCAACCCTAACTATTCTATGATTCTCTGATTCTAAGATAACATGTTTCTTCTCTCAGCAGTGTTACCATGAGCGTAGATCAAAGCATACCCTGCTCTTCAGAATCCAGAAAATACTCCCCCAAATGTAAACCTCAAGGGTTATCCCAAATTTAAAACAGGACATCCTTTAGGGCCATACTACAACTCCACCTTCTAATCATTCAATATCAGTACTGAAAGGAAGAGAACACTAAGAAGCCAGACGTAGTAAGATACAATAGGGAATAACCCTTATTAGAAGGAAGAGGTAGTAAGTTCTGATAAGCAGCAATCAAACAGGACACCAAATGCTACTGTATTAACTGAACACCCTTTTTTATGGTTGAATGCTACACGCTGCAGAAAATACCAACCATGCTGGTATTCCAGGATGTTTCAGGGTAATCTAGTGTGTCTAAAATCACATACAGAAAGCATCAAAAGATCTTCAGACCACAGGAAAGCAACAGCACAGGAAGAACAGACATGGAAAGTCAAAGTGACCACATGAGCTAAAACTGAAGTCATAACACTTTTAAAAGAGACAAACACTTGACAACAGAAAGATAAACGCAGAGACCAAGTCCATCTTTCCCCTCTCTGTAGCTTCTGTATCAGTTACATTGCTCACGCGTATTTACAAAGTTGCTCAGTTCTACTTACTCTGTGTTCATCAACTGATTTGGCTGCAAGGATCATCCCTTCTAAACATTTAGAGATAATGGGAATAACCTTGCGCTCCGAGTCAGCGAAGCCTTTGTAGCATTCACTGAGTTTGATAGTCCTTCTTTCATCCATTTCTTGAAGTTGCTGCAAGCACAAAGTGAGATAAAAGGAAGGTTTTGTTTGCAGATTTCCCTCCCTGATCCTGATGCACGCGCTCACTGTGGTCATCAGTGTAGTACAGGATCTGCCTTTCCAGTGTTTTTATTTGCTTAGCAAAACAGAGCTTAATTAAGTTTAAAAACCAGTCCTTTCAGACACAAACTTCAGATGCACACAATAATAACTACAAAGACCTGATATTATCTGATCTATTCTCTGTTAAACAACATGCAGTGTCTGCAGCCACCCGTTTAGTTCAGAGCATTTGTTTAATGGAAAACTTAAAACTACAGTAAAGAAGTTCTACCAATTTCTACATCTCACTCCTATTCAAGTCCCAAATACATTCTGTGTGCTGACAACCCCTCTATCTCGCTTTTTATTTTTATACTTCCCAGTAAGTACTAACAATTAGAAAATCAGGACACATCAGACACATTAAAACGATGTGATTTAGACATGCTCTTAGATTTGAAATACAAACCATTTCCTTTAGAAGTGTGTTTCCTTTAGAAGAAAATAAAGAAAAATACCATAAGAACTGTAATAAAAGTCTACTGGAACTGAACAAAAAAGAACAAATGGAAGAGAAACACTGTTTTCTCATAATAAAAGCCCTGGACTCTTCCTCTAGTAAAAGATGGGGAAAAAAACCAAAACCCAAAAGAAAACAGAAAGCAATAGCACACGTATCAATAGGTTATAAAAAAATGGGATAACAAGTTGGATCTTTCCTGTATCTGCTCTTGCAATGGCAGATGTCTCAAACAGCATCCAATTTTAGCTCTCCAAAACAAACACACAACCCAGTCATAATAAATCCCTCCTCTAGGGTTCTCCCACAGAATGTTATCAAACACCTGCAATGAAATAATAAAGATGTAGTCCCAAGAGGGAGCAGGACTAGGCCAGAAATGCTTGTACTGGAGGTTTAAAAAGCCCTAAGTAATATCTTACAACAATAATGGATTTTAACCCTGGAGAAATAAAGGCAATAAACCAAAACTCTGGCCCAAGCTACAGACAAAGATGATTGCACCGTTTCTCCTGGGAGCTGACTGTAATTCCTCCCTCAGCGTGCTAATGCTACATCCACTGCGGTGCTGCCTAGCAGTTCAAATACTAGAAAATTCTTTCCTAAGCCAAGACCATTTTGTCCGGTGAATCCCAGACCTTCCAGGAAGTGCTTTTCAAATACGTGAACTCCCTTGTGCTTCTGGAACATATCAAGCACTGTTAAGCTCATACACCTTTGAATAAAGTCAGTATTTTCACTTGACTTTCCCTCACTCTGTCTTAGAGTCAGTTTCTACAGTTAGTGCTCTCCCAAATGGCTCAGTGTCAATGCCAACACACTTCTGAACTCTCCTTCACCTGAAGCCCCAAACTGCTTTACTTTAAACTAGTTTTGCAAGGTCTCTGACTTCGAAAGAATCCTAAAAGAAGAAACTTAATAATTCTATGAAGCAACTTAAGAAACCCCATTTTTAGGTGCAAAGCACAGAGCCAATTTGAGCTTTGAGGGATTTTTTATTACTTAGAGGGTACTGTCGATTGCTGGTAACACTGATGAAGCAGTGACAAGCGGGAGTACTTCTGCTTCCAACTCACCCATTTTATACCTACATATGACATACATTAAGCCACACAGTCACCATTACCTATATGTTTTCCTCTCTCTCTGCTAGAGTCAAGTCATTCACAAACACACACAAATATCAAGAGAACTAATGATCAGGTCTTCTTAGAGTGACTGTTTTAAACCTTCGCTCTCACCCAGATGTCTCAAATGTTTATTTTGCCATATCTCTTCAGCAGTACTTAAACGAAGAGGCTATAAACCAGAAAGCCCTCATAGAAAATGCAACAGTGTTTTCACTACAAGTCTTAGTGTAATTACTGTAAGAAGCATCTCATGATAAAACACAGGTTGCATCACGATTCTGCTGATTTATTGGTAAAGTGATCCACTAAACCCCCCAAATAAAGTTCTAGATTTTAAAATCTACTTCTCCTTTACAAGGCTAGATCTACTTCCTCTGCTTTCTTACCTTATAAATCTGAGGAATGACAATGTAGTAGTGTTTGTGCTGTTCTCCATTAAAATTCTGGAGTTGTGCAGCATACTCATTTTTGTTTTCATCAGCCATATGTGTGCGCAGGTTTAACTGTTGCTTAGCCTGGGAGGAAAGTGTTATCAGTTCAAACATGTCATGTGTTTTTTCAATTACCCATAGCATTACTTTATTAACTACGCAAAAGCACTAATCACAAGTCATCAAAACTGACATCCTTATAATTGAAATAGAAAGCACATGAAAATTCATCTATACTGACAGTCTACAGATCTAATTGCTACATATGATACATAGCAATAATCGTTTTAGCTCCATTAGCCAAGTAGCTTAAACATGTATCCTAAAAATCATAGAAGGGACAGTACACACATATCACAAGATAACAAATACCACTAAGCTCTGGTATGTGTTGAGATTACACCATCTCAAGAGCCTCACTTTGAGACTAATGAAGCCTATTCCCTCTCTGTGCTCTTTTAATTTACTGGAATGTTGATTCTGCACATAATATGCAAGCATATTATATAGACAATTCAATTCAAAGGATGTTGTTCCACCTCTGATGATAAACAGACAAATCAAGTATTTGTATAATAAAGAGAGTGAAGAAACAGCACCGCTCTCACCTTCTCAACATCAGCTTTTGTCGCGTTAGTGTCGTTGTCCAGTCTTTCATAGCTTTGCTGTGCCTTCTCTGCCTCCCTGCATTCTCTCTCAAATTTCTTTTTGCTCTACAAAAGCAACAGATTTATTGCTTCTACAGCCAATATCCACCCCCTTTTGGCTTTGTACAGTAATTCTGAATTCTGAATCTCAAACCTTCCAAATTAGTATCTTAAATCCACTAAGTACCTTTAAGTAAGTACATCTCCCTCACATCATACCAGTCTCAGATCTTTACAACTTTTCTATTTAAAACTTATTTCCTTGAATACCAGCAAGGAAACAAGTGTAATTATGTTACAAAATATCAAATAATCAAAATACAAACCAATCTATTAGAAAGATCCAAGATTATTATAAACAAGCAAATTCACTTTATAGCCTGACTTCAATAATCTAAAGAAAAGGTGTGTGGGGAGGAGGCAAAAAAAAAAACATAAACCTGGGCTTGTCTGAGTAAAATTTTCAAGTTCCCTTCTTCAGTGATCAATTTTACTTGAATTTAACTAAATTGTGTTTCAGGTAGCCTGAAGGATTCATGTACATCATAAGTTCTTAGCATATCCATTATCATCAGCATTCACATCAAGCAGCATAGCTGTAAGCAGCACATACAACAGCATCCAAGGAATTTGATGTTCAACATATCTGGCTGTTGTCAAGACAACTGCTGTAGGAAAAACTACTGCAGCTCAAGAAGTTGGTATCTCTAGAGACAAACCAGCAACAGAGCCTGTGTGAGCGCTGCTCTCCTGCTTCAGGGCCAAGTCAGGCAGTGGAGGTTAATGTGTCCCTTAAAGGCTGCATGCATTTAAAAGACTGATTTTGCACTTAAGTGAATACATTGCACACAACACAACTGATAGATTGAGGTGAAAACTACCACGTCTGCTTCTACTCTGGTTCTCTGACCATAGATTAAACTCTGGCATGACACTGAAGCAAGACATTGCCTGTCTGGGTCCACAACAGCAAACCAGAATACACCTCTCCAGTATTGCTTCACAATCTGGATTAAGAATATAAGAAGTATCTAAGACACAAGCCCAGCAGAACATCAGAATGCAACCTGAAAGCACTTGGTTGAATTTCTTATCTCCGTATCTTTAAAAGAATGCCTCTCAAGAAAAAGGAGCTGACAATCTGTTCTAGAGACATTTGCTTACTGTTTTTCTCTGTTAAAAGTAATTCTCCCTCCTGAGGGTATGACAGTCAATAGCAATATTCTTGATTAGACCTCACGTAACAAGCCCATACAGTGACTTCAGGTTTTATCTTCATATAAATACACTGTCATTACTAATGTCACTCTAAAAAAGAAGTAGCCTATGGAAAAGCAACCAAAGCCAATTGTACCCATGCTAAAACTAGATTCCTTTTGGCTGGTTAAAAGCCACGGCTTCACTCAAACACATGCAGCAGAAGCTGTTAATAGATCTTTCTTAAACATGGAACTACAAATACATTGATATTTTGGATGTTACTAAGTCTGAGCTGGACATTCGGTAATATAGCTAAACACTGAAGCTAAGCAAGAGAGATGACAGTCCGTTAACAGTATAATATTAACTTCAACAGGAAAAAAAAAACAACAAAATGCAAACTCACATTATCCATCTGTTTCCAGCACATGTCCAAATACTGCTGAGCCTTTCGCCCTTCCTGAAGATGCTAAAAATACCACAGATGAGTTTACTTTACATATCTTTTTGATAGTACTACTGTTAGTTATTCTCTGCTCTAGCTGACACACACCGACATGCAGCATCTCCCACCCGGTACTCTCTGGAAGACATTATTAATTACACTAACAACAGTAACACAAGTGAAAATTGCACTGCCAAAAGCATTAGTAATAAGCACTGTCTCTAAAGATCTTATTTTTTGAGTTTGTAAATGCAGTAAAGCAGTACATAAAAACACTGAGTGACTTTCCATATGCGTTTTATACATTGCAAAACCTGCTTACTGCCAAATTCATTAACTTGGGTAAACAAATACATCAGTTCAATAAAAGACATCCATTTTGGCATCATCCATTGAAAATATAGAAATTACCATTTTCCTCTCAGTTTTTAGATCATGAGAGTATCTCATCAATTCTCCATACACTCTGTGCCCCATTTCTTCTGCAACTACTTCTCGTTGTCCTGCGTAGTCATTCAACTCATTAAGGATGTTAAAAAATGCAATACATGATGTAAACCTGATGGGAAGCACACACACACAAACACATATACAGAAAGTCAGACTGTTTGTTTAAATGCAATTCTTTTAGTACACTCTGTACTCCTGATTAAATAAAAGAAACCCCCATACATATTTTACAATAAACCTCATCTTAACGGTTACTGAGTTACAGTATAAACGTAAGTTGGGAAAGCCTCTGTTAAGCCTAGCAGGTACTGTATGTTGCAATACCTCTTCAAATACATTTTATAAGAGTACGGAGTTTTGTGGATGGAAAAGAAAGAAGAAAAATACTACCTGGAAAGCCCTGTAGTATAGTGTAGTATCTCCTAAGCTGCCAACAGAGAGGCCTGAGCCTGGGAACGGATACATACGTCCCTAGGCTTGGAGGCTGAACTTGCAGCAGAGATGATGTGCTTGGTAGTCTTGAGGGTGGAACATGCCAATCATACCACTCATATGCATCCCGATGGATGATCTACAGAACAAGCTTTGCTATCAGCTCTGGAGACAGCTGCCTGTTTGCCTGCCCACCTCTTGGCTGGAAGTGAGGTGCCACTATGGCTGGCACTGAAAAGGAGGGGGGGAAGAGGAGGGGCAAAGGGTAGAAAGTGTGTGTGGAAGGGAAGAAAGAAAAACAAACACAGGCACCACATTAAAATATACATCTTTTTCTCTTTTAACTGTGGAATATGCCATATCCATAGGCTTGGCTCTGGGGAATTCAAATGTTACCATAGCACCAGAAATCCTATTCCCTATGGTCCAGGATTTTAAATAATCAAAAGAGGACACCCAAGTGTGAATTCTCATGCACTCTGCACAGCATGTGCTCTGGCTGCAACCTGAAACTTACCCATTTCTTTACTTCTAAGAGTCATCTCCAAAGAAAACAAAGTATTGTGTCTTTTCTAAATGAATTAAAAATGTCTCCTGACACAAAGAGCAGTACAAGCACATCCCTGATGAATAATCAAAAGTAGTTTAGCACAAACAGCTCCTCCACATCCCCTTATTTAATCTCTGGATTCAAAGCAAGCCAGCAGTTTAAGGACTCCGGTCAAAACCAGGGCAATTCTGTGTACACTCAAGTCTCAATACACAAATGCAGGGCTACATTTGTACTGCCATACAACTGTACTGAAAAACTCTCCTCAACTGAGCAAAACTCCACAGCCTAAGGACACACCACTGGCTTTGTATTAAAAATATACCTAATTGCTTTCCTATAAAACCAATGGTAGACAGCCCATAGCACACTGAACTACTGCTTTCACGCTTCCAGCTAGCTTCAGACCCATTAGGAACAGAGCAAGTACAACCTGCCATATTTGCTACTTGAAAATATGAACATGAGTAAATTCAGGTCATGCTTAAGGATTACCAAAGAACTGTGGGAGCCAAGCACAAGTCTTTGTCTTACGCAATGAAATACTTTGGCTTAAAAACCCAAACCCACAGTTGCTCCCCCCAAAAACCACAAACTAAAAAAACCAAACAACCTTCCCCCAAACCAGAACCAACCCAAACCCAAATCCACCAAAACCCAACAGACACTGCAGAAGGGAAAACCAAACCAAAACCACCCAAAAAATACCAACCCCTAAAAAACAACAAAACAATGGAAAAAGCTGAGACAGAAAAACAAAGAAAACAAAAAAACCCCAAACCCCCCATCCTGAAACAAGCAAAGCAACAACAAAAGACCTGAAACAAAAAGAACATGGGGGGGAAGGGGAACAAACCGCAACTCAAACAAATCAACCAACCCCACAAAGTCACCCCCATACAAAGCAACCAAGAGTAAAAGGAACAAAAAAAACCACCCCCTGAAACAAACACAAACCAACAACATCCACACAAATACACAAAATGAACCAAACCCGAAGAAAACGCACACAAAACCAAACCAAACACCAGAAAAAAACCCTTGAAACACAACAACAAAAATCCCACAAAAAAATCCCCCCCAAAACAACAACAACCCCCCTGCAAAAACAGAAGAACCAAAACAACAAAGGCCCCAAAAAAGCCCCCACCAACCTCCCCCTGAAACAAACTGACCAAGCAAAAACCAAACCCCACACACACCATGGGCAGGGGGAAGAAAAACCCCCAAACCAAAAACCACCACAAAAAAAAACCCAAACCAAACCCCAAATCCTTCCCTCAAAACAAACAGAAAGAACAAACACCAAAAAAAACAACAAAACACCAAACCCTGTCCCCCCTCTTCCCCCCAACCCCAAAAAGAGCAGAGAGCACTCATTCTTAGGCATAGACCTTGCAATGCACATTCTTACCTGGGCTCCTCATCTTTGGGTGAGCGTTTAGGGCAGTACTTCTTCACCAGATTCCTGTGAGGAAGAACAAACCAAACACACTATTTCAGTCTCTTCTGAGAAGACACACACACGTACACTGAAAATTGCATAAACAGCTCATTTACTTTCCATGACTTTAAGGAGTAAAATCTATTCCCTCTGTCATGTTGCAAGGGTCCTTTAGATAATACAAGGCAAAAATCTGGCACTGTAAACACTTTAAATCACTGATCCAGAGCAACACATTTATAAGCACTTTAAAACCACTACTGCAGGGTGACAACACACAAAAGTATGGGTTCTTCATTTAACATCCTTTTCTCACACACAAAAACAAGATAGCAGACAGGAAAAAGCCAATATAGGATCACTGTGTAACACACTGGCAGCACACTGTACGCATACCCATGAGCACAGAACTTCACACATGAATTAAGCTTTACGTGTACACTGAGGACAGAAGTTCTAACCACAGTATCGGCACACCTTCAAGTAGGCTACTTCCTGAATAGAAGAGGCAGCATCTGTTTCCAGGTTTTCAGAGACCGAGCAAACCTCCACAGGATTAGCATCTACAGTGTCACAGTCCAACAACACTGGTACGAACTCATTCGCTTATCAGACAAACGCAGAAAAGGCACCTTCAGAAATACACAAACCACATCACCTGCTCTACCCTAAAGCATAAATAACACAGGTATACATAACATCACTTACACGAACAAGTGCAAACTATGTGCAGTTACAGAGACTGTTACAAACATCCCAAATCCTGTCAACAGGAATAGCAGCCACACAATTTTACAACCAGGAGGGGTAAGAGGAATGTGCAGTGGTTTTCTGAATTCTTCTCCATCAACCTTTCCCTTAGAACCCAGTTTCTTTAGCACAGCATTCTGCCCTCACTTACAATATTGCCTTTCTGACAGCAACAAGCTCTTGGGAAATTCCTGAAATTCAAAACATATGTTATCAATCTTGGGAAAAAAAAATCCCAGCTTCCAAGGAGCTGGATGCTCTTAACTTCCATGGGGGCATTCTTTATCCTGGCCGTTCTACGAACTGTCAGGTGTTTCCATGAACCTGAAAACTTCACATCAGAACTTTACTCCTTTCCTTGTCTTTCCCTGTGACTTTGTCATGTTACAACAAATAAAGAACCTGGTTCTGTACAAAAGAAAAACAGGTAAAAGACACGGGTCTTCTCCAAAGACCACGTTCAGTCATGTACCAATATGAGCAGGCAATTGGTGTGGAAATAGTAAGTTGAGATCCTTTGTGTCCTCTCATGCCCTTTGAAATCACAACCGGAAAGAACAACTATTAAAACACAGTCAAGCCCTTTTATATCAGTATGTATGAGGAAACAGTAACTTCTTCACAATTCTCTGCAAATTAAGAACTTTCTCACTGAAGATGTTTGTCACTACCACCAGAATCCACTGCTCATTCTAGTGTTCTAATTGGTAGAGATTAAACTGACATTTGGGTTTGGGCATCTTCCAATCAAAGGAGGAAAACAAAATCATCTTCTTAGCTAATAGCATTCCCATGTTTCCTTTCCCCTTACATTTCCACTTTGCTGCTCAGTGCTTATTTACAAATGAAAACTCCTAATAGCTATTATTCTTCAGAAGGTGAAACGCACAATAAGCACACAGTGCGGTAAGCTAAGGAACCACATGAGCCTTTGCAAGGTTTTCAGCGGTGTTAAATGGAGAGAATTAGAGAGGATTCAGTAGCATGCCGATTTCTGTAAGGAGGTTCACTTCATAATGTTACTTTTTATTATTTCTAAGTAGACAAAATAATTTATAACCCTTTCTCCAAGTACAGGTCAGTTTCATTAGCCACTTAGTCTAATCATCTACCTTGGCATCACATGAACATAGTTTTGAGGCACTGTGTGATCAAGATTCAGTAACAGCACATGGTACAACAATCAAAGTCAGCATGAAACAACAAGCAAATGCAGAATTTGAAGCTCAAAGAGAAAGACACTGTTCACGTGAACAATGAAGCATAAATAGCTTTCCAAGAAGTGAACAGCAACACTTAGAAATACCAAAGAAATCAGATTTAAATTTTGAGACAACACAGCAGGTACAACTGCAGATCCGAAGAGTAAAACATCGTTTCAAAGAGGAGCCAGTTGACATTTCAAAGGGGCATAATGTTCTTTAACATTTTTATCTACACGTGTGCCTAATCCTTAACATTCAAATATGGATCTGGCCTAGTTGAGAAGAAAACTGCAGCAGAACTAAATCAAATCCAAGAGCTAAACTGCTATATACTTCCTTGGAAAAGTCACTCAATGACACTTAAATCCTCTCTGGAAGTTAAGCTTCCACCTTACTTTATCTTACAGACATCTGGAAGCAGCTTTCATACAGACTAACGACATGCAATTGTGCTGCTCCTGGCATTTTACCAACCTCTCTTCTCTGTATAAACTGGTCTCAGACCAAGAGTAGTGAGACAGCAGCCTGGACTATGTTACTTTCTAGACTATATGACTTTCAAGAGAAGCAGAACCTCAGTCGTGAAGACATAAGTTCCAAAAAGCACCCTAGTTAATAAAATTGGTTATAGTCATGTACATAAAACTTCTACATAAGCTTTCAGCCATTTGTACAAAAGCGTGTTTATCAGCTCAAAACTAAGTTTTCTTCAGTCAATTAATATGAAAGTAAAGAACGGAAGCAGCAGCAGCATCATTATGGTAAAATTTGTACTAAGCAGCTCAGGTATTGTGGCATCTGCTCATACTGAACTTCTACAGCCTCTACATTACATTATAAACGAGCCTGGGAACAACCTCTGAAGTCTGCTTGCATAAGTTACTAAAACAATGCACTAGTACTTAAGGGCATTTCTTATTCCTGCATAAAGAAATACTTCTATCAGGGATCTGATGGCTTCAGAGATCACAGATCAGTATTATGGACAGCATGAGAACAATGCCATCAGAAAATGGTTTAACTGATAGATGAATCTTGGAGTTTACAAAGCTGAATATCCTTGGAGCCATTAAGAATCCATGTGTTTTGGCCTGCAAAAACATCATTATAAGAATCCTGTCACATCCATACCTGGATAACATCCAACTGTAAATTTTAAGCTCCAATTAAAAGAAGAGAGACTTAAGAAATGAACACACATGGTGATAATTTGCGTCCCCAACTTCACATCTGAGCTTACACCCATTTTCAATTACGTTTCCAAGACTGCATACAAAAATATGGACACTATGTCTCAATGTGACTAGACAAATGCACAGATTAGTGTATTTTGAAAACCACACTTGTACACAATAGTGTGCAGAAGGAACATGAAAAATCCTTTTGTTCAGATTAATCAGCCATCTCCAGAGATCGCTACATACAATTTTAAAGGGAAACACATCAACAGTTGGGCAACAATCACTGCTGTTTTATTTAAACTGACAACAGAGAAGCTGAGCAAACTCAGAAGTCATATTCTGCATGGTAGCTTCATCTGTAACTGCAGGTCTAACTTGTATTATTGCTTAACATCACAGGAAGTGGAATTCCTCCGTCTTCTCAAGTGTCATAATGCTTCAGACAGCACAAAAAGGGAGTCAACCTCTAGAACTTGTGTGTGATGATCTGGAAATAAACAGGCCTTCACCTCACTCCTTTCAGCAAGGATACTCATCGAGAACACCATCTGATCATTCAGTTACAAAATTCAGACAAGAGCCCAGTAATTTGGCACATAAACCCCTATTTTCTCCAATTATAAAATAACAAATGAAACACTCATATAGTTAAAATGAAATCTGTTCACCTATAATGTATACTGCAACATGCTCATCCTGATTCACGTCTCCGTAACTCCGTAATAGCAACCTTTGCAATCCTCGGGGTATCCCAACCCAGCAGCTGAAACTGAAGCTAGGCAAAAGTTAAGATTCTCCTTAAGTTAGCTCAAAAAATGAAATCACAGAGCAAAGCATACTGCAGCCAAAGCCAGGATAAGCTCTCCAGACAAGTTCTTCTTTCCCCTCTGTAGACATTTAAGGAGTCCTCAGCAGTTTCAATTTTTCTTGTAGTTCTTCTCAGTGCCAAAAACTGTCTACCAAAGAGCAGCAAAGGATTACTTGCAACCCAAAACCAGCATTTGGACAGGATTCTCAAGTTACCGTTTCTGGACTTACTCTGCAACCCTAAACTATAATAACTGCATATAATAAGAATACAGTGAGTTCACCCAAGCAGTTCTTCATATGCTGTACATGCATCACTTGTTACCTGTGGCAGTCTCTGAAGAGATGATACACCTGGGAAAGACTCATCACTAAGTTGTGACAATATACAAAACCAGCAGTTATCAAAATGCAAGGGTATATATACACCAAGTGAATGTGAATTTCTGCCAGGACACAGACTCTGATTTGTGGTAAGCTGCTATGAAAAATTCACTCAAGTTTTCATCCTTATGTCTATGAGGATAAAATCCATAAACAATCTCAACAGATCATGGCCCAAGACTGAGACCAAGACAGAAGAAAAAGTACCACCATTCAGCATCAGCACTATCTCCCTCATTAAGCTTGTTTTTCCTTGGCCTCCCATCCAAGTACTTAAGAGAGCTGCAGAACTACCAAGAGATAACCACCCACTGTACTGTTCAAACACCTCCTAAACAAGGGTATAATACATCTCAGTTATAAGGGTAATTATGAAGACAACCTCAATACTATTTTTCAGATTGCATTTCATTACAAAAGGAAAGAAACTGATGATAAACCAGAAATTCCCATCAGAGATATTAATATCTTTCTCACTTTAATGCTGCCAGCATTAAAGTTCACCAGAACCACAGCCCATCCCCTAGATCTTCTGTCTCAGAACTTGTCAGGAGCAAGCTGCACGACAGCTAACTCTTCCAGAGATGAAGAATTTTGCTTGATCTCTGCACCCCCCTGAGGCCTCAAAACTGTTTCACATGGCTGAAAACAGTGAGTGTCCTCAAGAGCAATGACGGCTGAAGTCAAGTTACCACAAGACAGTTCGCAACTAACAAGAAACACACGGGCTAGAATATCAAAGAGTAGCTTCATGAACCAGTCTACTGGCAGAAAATCAGTCACCACTGGTGTGTGTGCTGTCCAGATCCTTGTTGGCAGCAGGCAGGAAATGCATTCATGCACTGTACAACATGTGTGCAGCAAGGCCTGTGCTTCCCAAAACATCATACTTACTGCACATGGACAGTCAGTCCAGTCATCTCATAGAAGGGGAACTCAACAGAACTCTCGGTTTTTGAAAGACACTTTTCTCAAAGTCAACAGTTTTACCCAGAAGAGTAAAATGCTGAACAGAAAAAACTTCCTACTTTTATTCAAATCCCAAAGGAATAATGTGGTGTCTCATCTTGAGAGCTGTGGAATGAATCTTTTAATATAATTAAGAAAAGAGGCATTTGTTCATGACATTTAGGGAAAAGATCTGGGTAGGCCCATACAAATTCCATTTTTAAACAAATGAAAACAAGTCAAAATTGGGCTGCTCCCTACTGCTGTGCATGCTTCAAGCTTTCCTTTACCTCCTGGAGCTCTTCTATACCAGAACTGAAAAAGTGGTATTTATTTCCTTCATTTGAAGCAAAAACTCCTTCAGCAAAGTAACAGGTTATTATGTTGAGTGAATATACACAACTGTATCAAAGGAAACTGATAAAGAAATCAAAAAGGAAATAAGCAGCCAAGACAGAGACCATCTACACTGTCAACCGTGAGCCCCATTACTGCTCATGAGGAGGATCCTCAGCTCTATCTGGTGACAACCTAGTCTGCCCATGATGAGACGATGGAAAACACCACAGGAGGGAAGCTGCTATCCATTTCAGTCTCACAAGGGCTAGGCAGCAATTTCAGCTGAATCCCCAAAGGAATTCAAGACTGCAAAGTTACAGTGAAGGCCAAGTTCACAAAAGTGTCTTATTTAAATCTTGTTCTTTGCACTTTTTGGTAAAAATAAATCCTGTTTTATTCTGAAGAATGTTCTTCTCTGCCATTTCATTGCTGCTGCTCTTCTTGTATGATCCTTTTGTGATGCCTGAGGGGAAATTCCTACTGGCCCTAAAAGATGTTTCACTTGGCACCAACAGAAAGCAAACTGGAGAGGCAAGATAAAGGGTGGTTGGGCTACAGTCTCACCCAAAGGGACAAGACCAGCTACGGAAAGGGTGTGCTTTCAGGACAGGAAGATCTGCTGCTTTCTCAAGGTCTACTCCAGGATTTCAACCAGATTTTATAACACAATGTAGCAGGGCTCTTGCCAGCTCAACATGAGAAATTAATTAGCAGCAGAGGCTTGAAGCTAGTTGAACACACACATGCAAAAACGCAGATATGGGTAATGCACTTTGCAGCAAATATGCCAATAGTGGAAAAATAATGCTATGGTTTTGAGCATTAAAATTTAAGTCTTAAACCTTTGCAGTTCGAAGATACAAAGGGTGGGGGGGAAGAAAAGATAAAAAACAATCAAGTAAGTGCACACACAAAGAGAAATTTCTGTTTTGGCCTGGTAGAGAAAAACTTGCCTATCATGAAAAGAATGAGTGAGCTAATTCACTCTGCGGGTTAAAAATGGTCATTAATCACAACATTACGTATTTGCCCATCATTAGATACAGCAATTTCACATAACAGATAAGATGCTTTAAAAAGGAAAGAAAAGACTCCTTACCTCAGTTGTTTTGCATAGTTTTGCTCAATTTCTATCCTTTCTTTGACAAATTTTGCGTATTTCTCCAAGAAGTCAATGCCCCATTGTGTGTGCTTGTCCAAGTTATCAAACTGATCCTTTAAAAGCAAAGAAACAGAAATACCCAAAGTTAGTTAAGAATCACAGTGGCATCAGAAAGGACATAAATTCTGTGCTGTGAAGAAATGCTTGCTACCTGGATAGAAGTTATTCAAGTTGTAAGTCATTAGGCTGTATGCGCATGCCTTCTATACCTTCCTGTAAAAACAGCTCTAATTACCTGCATTTTAAATGGTATACAATCCTTGATCGCTTTCACATCACAAATGTGTTCCTTTCTCCCTAAAAATCCTTTAATTCAAAAGTGGATTTCTACCACCAAGCTAACAAAGATAAGACCAAAGATCAGTATTAGGTAAGTAAGAGGTAATTCCACAAAAGTGTGGCAGCTCTAAAACACAAGAAATATTGATTTCATTGGATACAAAAAGTTACTTTCACTTTGGTGATTTCCCCGGGTGTAGTCTGCATATGAAAAACATTCATTAAATCAATTCTATCTACACAGTCCATGATCAGCTCTAACAAAGATTCCAAAGAAAGCAAACCTGTCCTTCGCTGTTAAGAAAGTTACAAAGGCACAAAACAAGCTCATGAAACACACAAAAATAAACCATGCTGCCAAAAAGTTTGGGGATTTTTAGCACATTACATCACTTTCCAAACCAATCTTCCACCATATTCTATACTGCGCAACAGGCGAAGGGCACAATAATTAGGATAAATTGAACATTCAAGAAGCAAGTAGCTATGTGAGGGTTAGAGACCAGGCAGGGACGAATACAGGTATCAAATGTAGCCTAGGAAACATTTTAAATCTCGCACGTATTTGTATTTTATGCTAAAAAATCTGCCACAAAGGAAAACAAAAAATCAAGTATTTTCAGCTCGCCACTGCATTTACAGTAATTTCTCTTAACAGAAATTTAGTAATCCAAACTGGCAAGCAACTGCAATGCCAAAGGCTGTCCTGTGCTGTATCCAACACACTTCTTAGTAAATGTAAAAGTGAGGAAAACAAAAGAAGCTAAAGAAAGCATTAAAAGGCAAAGTTTAACTTAGGTGAAAACCTGTGGCGTGTTTATCAGAAAGTCTCCTGCAGATTCAGTAACTTGACTGAACCTAATGAACTACACTGACCTTTAGTGTATTAATTTAAGTTCAATTTCAAAATGCAGCAGAATGATCTGAAGTCAAATTAAATTGTCATCAAATGCTGCAGGGATTAAGGCTCAAGTAAAATGTATCCGCTAAAAGAAGTACCACACAGCTATATACAACCAACAGCACTCATTAAAAAGAACGTAATGGGGTTAAGGTTGCTTTTCAATCTTGCTTTGTGACTCTCACTATCCTACACCGCAGGCTAACAACCATGGCCACTAGTGCCTTTAACACTTGAATTCAATAGCGTAACAAGTACTGCCCACCAAAAACACCAAAAACACCCATCCTGTTACACCACCAGCCATGTGCTCCTGCCTCTGCCATCACTCTCTCCAAACCCACAACTACTTTCCCTGACTCATCAGAAACAGCCAAGAGACAAGGAGAGGGACTAAAGACAAGATTCGAATGGACTTCAGAAACCATGGTCTGTATCTCATATTGTTCTTATGTGCCTGCTTTGCCCCAACTGCACATTTCCACCCTAAATATCTCTGATAAAACTGACATCCGTATTGCTTTTAGAAGCTGCATATACATTATTTGCATATGTTCAACATCTTTGTGGGTAACATGGACAGTGGGATAGAAGGCATCCTCAGCAAGTCTGCTGATGACACCAAGCTGTGTGGCTCGGTTGATATGTTGGAGGGAAGGAATGCCATCTAAAGGGACCTTGACATGCTTGTGAGGTGGGCTGATGCCAACCTCAAGAAGTCGAACCATGCCAAGTGCAAGGTCCTAAACCTAGGTCGGAGCAATCCCAGGCACAGCTACAGGTTGGACAGAGAGGAGATTCAGAGCAGCCCTGAGGAGAAGGACTTGAGGGTGTTGGTTGATGAGAGAGAATGATGAGTCGGCAGTGCACATTGGCAGCCCAGAAAACCAACAGTATCCTGGGTTGCACCAAAAGGAGCGTGAGCAGCAGAATGAGGGAGGTGATCCTTCCCCTCTACTGTGCTCTTGTGAGACCTTACTTGGAGTATTGCATGCAATTCTGGTGTCCTCAACATAGAAAGGACAGGAAACTGTTGGAACAAGTCCAGAGGAGGGCCACAGGGATGGCAGGGGGGTTGGAACCAGATGATCTTAAGGTCCTTTCCAACCGTAACTATTCTGCTCTATTCTATATGGGAAGAGGGAAACCATTGTGCTGTACTGTCAAACCGCGGTTGCATATACGCGTTAAAATACATCAATCCCCAGAAGTCTTTTTTATATTCCACTCACTTCTGTAATTACTCTGGCAACATTAACCTGGCATCCAAAGGAAGTTTCCAAAAGGTGCTTTTGGCACAAAGTCGACATCTAATACCATTAGGAAGAACTGACTTCCTTCACTGCACAGCAGAACAAAGCCTTTGCTGTCCTACTTAGGCTCTTCAGTCTGCAAAGCCTTCACTTGCTGCTAAGGTTTCATTAGCATTAGGGAACACCACATTACTTATGTTTCCAAACGAAATCAGAGAGGATGCTTTTCCAACTATTTTCTTCCAACAAAAAGGGTTCTAATGGTCAAAATTAATTCTCTGCTACTTATGTGAAAATAGAATGGAACAAAGTGAGTTCAGTTGCCACGCTGGTCTCCCCTCATGCTTTCCTAGAAGCATTTAACCATTGACCAAGTGCCAAAACCTCTTCCTTTCCTCAATTCCTCCTCTTCATCTGATTCTAGAAACAGTATGCTCTGTGCAAAGTCAGCTTTGTAGGATTATCCCACTGCTCCTCAAGGGAAAGGAAGAATTTGTTCCCTCCCTGTATGAGGGACACAGACAGAACAATCTGAATGGACTAAATCCGGTGTGAGAACAACATTAAAATCCACTAGTTATCCTCCCCACTCGGCAGACCTTTACACTAGCCCAGCTCCTCCACCATAACTGACATCTGAGAAACTACTCATGGATGGATTAATGATCTCATAAAGAATGAAAATCCCAACTGAGAGGGCGATGAGCCCATATTTACTGGAATTAAAACAAGAGGAGCAGTACGTTCTCTTTTAAAGAGTGAAACAGCTTCACAACATCAGTTTGGCCGGTGACTTTTTCAATCGGTAGTCATACTATGCATAATCTTAGAATGAAGTGCTCAGGATGAACAATAATAAAAAAGATTTCAAGAAGTACCAAAAGCATTTTTTGAAAACTGTCTTATGGATGCCTAAAAAAAAAAATATAAAAATCTACAGATTAGTATTCCAAACAAAACCACCCTAATAAACTCACGTAAACATTGACTCGTTGGATTAAATCGGACATAATGACCATGCCTCTTCAGCTCTCCGAGTCACATATGTACTGTGAAACAGAGCTCTCAATTAACAGATAAAGAAAACACAAGCCCACACATCAGCTCCATGACTTTGCAAATTCTCTACAAACAGACCAGTGAATCAAAGTCTGCAGTCACAAAAAATCACCTTAGCTACCCACTAATGACACTGGGGTAAACAGGCAAAGGATAAAAGCAACACCAATAAATAAGCAGAAATGAATGGCCTTTCCACAAAGGCTTCTAGAGGCAAGTCACCAATTTACTTGGGGTCCTTTCAACTTCTCCCCAGAAGCATCCATGTTTGAGCTCTGGGCCTTGATTAAGCAGAAAGTTTTCCTTTCATCCAGGAAAATAAGCAGAAAATCTTCCACAGTGCTACAGATGAAATCAAATTAATGTGCTGAGAAACAAGCCAAGCAGTACCTTGAATGGAAAACACAATGCAAAAAGATGAGGCAATCCTCTACAGAGCAGAAAATGAACCAAGGAGTTGCAATAAAATTTCAGCTTGAAATTTCCAAATAAATTTAGCAGCGTATTAATTTAGCTGGCTGCTTTATAATGGAAGTAAAAACTGCATTAACCAGAGGTCAGCAAACAGCAATTAAAGAAGAACACATCCTACAGCACCTGGCAATGTACTACCTTGACAGTAAGCCGTGTTCTCAGCATTCCAAGGCAAATGCATATTGCTGTTTGTCTAGTAACTCCCCATACCCCACAGCAGCTGAGCAGGTCATTTTTGTAAAAAGCTTTATTAAAACTGCAGCTGACTATTATTAAACTGGTTAATGCCAGCTAATAGATGGTGGCCTTAAGTAGAAACTGCCCACTCACAAGCTGTAATGAAGTCCAAAGTCTCCGTATCATAAATAAACAAATCTGACACTTCATAGAATGTTTGCTGTATGTCTGTACAGACTATTCCAAAATAAATATTACCTCCCTGAATTCTACTACCAGATTCTTTACTGGAACCACAGATCAATGTTACAAATACTTCAGATACATAGTTTTAAGCTTATCAGGTTTCTGCAGATACCAGGAAGCTATACAATAATGGCAACTGAACATCAAAGCAAGGATCCAAGTCGAATCAAAACTGCACCAAAGACAAAACAGCTTTTCCTGGATTAAGCTCAAGATTTGCTCTCCTCCCCTTATGGACACCCTTTTTTTTTTTTTACCTGAACTAACTTCAGAAAACAGTAAAAACATGGAGGAATGCTACAGCATAAATACCTCATCTTCGGTCTACCTAAAGCTATCAGCAGCTAGTTCAGACATTTGTATATATGGGAGTTTCACATAAAACGCATTAAACCAGACTGAGATGTTTAGAGGGTTAGTTGTCACCAGCTTTTACACCTTTGGAAAGCCTTTCTGCATTAAAAGTTAGGATTGTGGTATCACCTTCTTCTAAAAAAGAAATCTGCTTTAGTAAATAATTCCTTCACAATAAACTCTGGTTTACCAAAGCAACATCAGACTGCTAATTAACCTCTATTTCACTGACCGCCATTTTGAAGATTTCCAGACAACACAATTGATAGCATTAAGAATCATATTAAACATAGAACTACATCAACTTACAAGTTTAAGCAGCCCATATTGCTTAATATAATTAATTACATCTGCTGTATCTTTAAGATACATCAAAATATTTTATTTGAAATCACAACAAATGATGATCCATCATTTTCTTCTCTTTTCCATCAACGGTACATCACTGTTTCCACGCATTTACCAGACCACAAGTTTAGTCTGCAGTTACCCAAGTGATCCCATTTGCAGTTCTGAAGCACTGGGACAAGAAAGAATAGGGTATTTTCCAAATTCTTTGTTCTCCAGGGTGCAGTTTCTCCTGTGTAAACTTCCAATTCAGTGAGTGGGAAATAAAAAGCACAATTCCATGTTTTGCTCTCTAAATCCTCAACACTTATGTCGTCCAAGGTAAGGAAATACATACCATGCCCTAATGAGGGTCCACAAAGAATGTGTTCACAGCACAGGAAAGCAGGAATCAGGTGTTGTTAAAGGAAAAAAAAAACCAGAACACTTGGCACCAAAAAAACCCAATGCATTTGTGGATAGAAATGTTGTATTTTATTATCATTTATGGAAAAGCAACAAATTACTTAACCAGAAACTCTAAGTATACAGTAATCTAACTGAGAAAGTGTGGCTGATAATAAGAACTCTGATCAATGTCGAGCTGTATTTTCTCAGTTAAATCCAATGAGGGTCTCTCAAGTGAATCTAAATTATGGATAAATTTAAATGATACGTTGAGTTCCATATAATGGCTCTCCTTCCTGTATCAGCAATACTGCAGAAGACAGAAAGACCCAGTGCTATTCACAAGGTTGTATATTTTAACTTACAAATTATTTCAAAGTAACTATTCCACACACTTCCATCAAACTCTTCTCCAGAAATATCTGAATAGTTCTATAAAACACTATGCAGCCTGCCTTTTTTCGTTGTTTGGGGTTTGTTTTTTTTTGTTATTGTTAAATTGGCCTTGAATTCAGGTCAAATTCTTCAACATTTCCATAGAATCATGGAAGGGTTTGGGTAAGGGATCTTAAATACCATCCAGTTCCAACCCCCTGCCATGAGCAGGGACATCTTCAGCTGGATCAGGCTGTGCAAAGCCCAGTCCAATCTGGATGACTCCAAGTAATCATTTATTGAAAATTAACAAGCACCCACACACACAAAATAACCCCAAAAGAACCCACACAACAAAAAACCCACAACAAAACCCGTAAAACAACCCACTGTCCAAAAATACAAATACTCCACAAAAAACAAACCAACAACCAAAACCTGACAGTGTTTCTGCAAAAACCTACTTGAGATGCTAGATTAAAAATAAAGGCAACCATGATCAGATGAATACATTAACGAGAAGTTACCAGCATAAAATACATCTTCCCTTTTGGAAAAATTAGGTTATAAAATTGTATTTTAATTAGAATATATATTAAACTGATCTACTTCTGACAGTACATTTCAGTTTCTCTGACCTTTGAAACCCCTTCAGTGCCTAATTGGTTTTGATCTGTACTTTTGTCTCTATTTGTTTGCATTCCAGCTTCCTTTTCTACCCCAGGATAATAGCTCCTCTGTTTTATTATCGGAACTTATTATCACTTCTCTCTCTCTCTCTGCCTGCTTGTCTTTATAATTATCAATTTGGTCTTCTGGTCTTTCTATTTTCCTTGCAACTGCAATGTGCTTTTTCCCAACAGGCAGACAAGAACTGCTTCCAGATAAGCAGTAGTTTAATTTTTTTTTAAACATCCTGTTAGTTTTACATCTAACAACTAACAAAGAGCTTATTCTGTATCAAGAACAAACCAGAAAGTTTCTTCCTTTTCTGCTTTCTACAGGTTTCGGGTCATAGCTTCCAGACTAATCTGCAAATTATACCTCACACCCCTCTAAAAACTCTCAATGCATTAAAGAGTGGGGGGGAAAATGCGGCTGTGAGCAAACTTAATAGGCTAAACATTTTACGGACCACAAGATTAATAGCCATGAGAGAGTTCAGAGCAGCATCATCAAAAGCTATAGCTGCACTATAGTCAGAGGCACTCAGACTAAGATAAAACAAGTTACAGGTTCATATACATAAACTGAACAGCACTTGGCATTTTAATTTCGTACTATAAGCTCAGTATAGCTTGTATAGGCAGGATAGTATGAAGGTAACATTCTAGTCTTTTAGAGAAATTAATTTCTTAATGGAACTTCTGAAAACTATCTTTGGGCTGTCCTTCAGGACATGGAGCCATTTTGCTAGCAAAAACTAAGACACTGCTGATAACAATAAACCCTATGTTGCATCTTGACAATATTTAAGTGAGAAACTGATGGAAACAGACCTGAAGTGCTTAATGTGCAAAAGAAAAACAAAGGTACATAAAAGATTAGTTTTAGCCAGAAGAAAAACTACTTTGCTCCAAGGAATTAATAAATTGATAGCATTAATGCAGTATGACAAATCTATCTGCCTGTTAAACATTTGTATCTATTATTAAAAAGCAATACCACTGTCAATTTCAATTTTTAAAAGTCAGTTTCTGTGATTAGAGAAATGCTTCCCTGATGAAGTCATCAAAAAAACTCAACAGTACTGACTCACTGGAGATCTAGCCATGAGGTAAGATAAGGTATATAGTAAGTCAGGTTTCTAAAATAAAGCTAAAAATGGAAAGCCACAATTGAGGAAGAGAAATACAAAGTCTCTGCTTTTCCCTTTAAAGATCTCCTCGGATCAGCAGCAAAGGAACTGCTTCGGAAACTTTTGATGCAAAGTCAGGTCTGGCAGCAGGGGATGTCTTGTTTGGCAGCTAACAACTTCATAGGTGTGACAGACACATTCATTTCCCCAGAAAGGACAGGAATCTGCCACTGACAGAACAGGAATAGAAACATTTGTGACTGCTTTTGGAATGAGCAGCCAGAACCAGAATAGAATCAAGTTCCGCATCTGGAGATCTGCACATCAACTGAAAGACATCAGAGACTGGCATCAGTGATTACAGCAATGCCTTCCAGCTCACTCATGCCACTGAATATATCAGTTTGCCTAAGGGCTAGGTTTTAATAGCATTAGTTTTCTACCAGCAGAGCAAGTTGACCACAACCATTCACAGCTAGGATAATAAACGCCAGCAGAAAGACAAGAGAGGAAAGCAATGTGCTGTCAACAGAAGGCATCTCAACAGCTCCTGTTTGGCCAGTTTATGAATCATCCTCCGGATTCTTCAGCTAATGGATGGGCATATTCATGTGAACTCAGTGTATTTACCTCACTGTATGAGGCTGCAAACTTCAGGAAAGAGAAATTCAATTCTGCACAACTTTACCTATGGGTCTGCTTTCTGCTTTTCTCAGGGGGCTCCTGCTCTGTCTTCCCATGGCAGGCTCAGCCCTACCTCATTCCACGAGAAAGGCTATTTCCTAAACTTACCATCTCCTCCTACTCAGGAAGTTCTACCACCACAGTGCATAGTAGCCAGAACACAGTTACAAGCATCCTTCCTCTCTGCTACCCATCACAGGCTTTTCATACTGTGCTTGTTAATGAACAGCGTTCTTCATCGTGGGTATGTATCAGCTTTAGCATCTCTACTTTCAAGTTAGTATGAAGGTAAGATACAATGTCCCAAGCAAATGGAAGTCTTCTGTACCACAGCTACTTGAGAAAAGCATAAACATACACATATAAAAACCAGTTATCATTAACCATACACCCCGTTTGTAAAACACAAGCATACATGAAATATAAACCAGGAAATCCTACTTTGAAAACTGGATCAGAACCCACTCAGCTTTCAGAGACCCTTAGTCCCATTAAATTTTAATAGAGAGGAAAGTATTAAAAAAAAGTAAAAGGAACCAGATTTTTCCACGTTTTTTATAGAGATATTTAAAATATTTGAGTCTTCCCTGCATTTGAACCAAAGCTTAATTCTGAAGCAGTAATTCTTCATTTAGTTCTACTTTAATTCCCACATTAGGTTGTTTACAAACAGCTCTGTCCAAGACAACAGCAGATCACAAGTCAATGTTTTCAAGCATTATTGGATTAAAATAGCTGCCACTTTAACACAAGAGACAGCACTACTCTTGCCTTCTTAACACGAAGGACATAACTGTGTCCATTCTCACACCAAGAAATTTTATTTTCACCATAGCCAAGCCAGAAATTAGGCACTTCCTGAGTCTTCTGGGAGAGACTGTGCGGTGTTAATAGACAGAAATGCAAGTAGATTTTAATCTCACTTCTGTCACCTCCAAGAGGAGCTAGGAAGAATTTGAGTGTAAACATAAATGAAGTTCAATCTGATAAGTATCACAGTAAAAAAGTATCAGTTTGTACATTGCATAGAGATGCTGTTGCTCATTATAAGAAGCACCTAGGAAAATTCCCACCTTCAGAAGAACACTTTATACACAGAGCATAAATCAGTGGGGCTACATACCAGTGAAGCAGCAGAACACTGAATTCACTGATGACCGACAGCGCTGTAAGGCTTTCACATGAAGCAGTCCTGCACAAAACCAGCACATTAACTTGCATGACTAACATCAGCATGCAGAAAATCTGCAGCAAGGTTTTTGGCAAGGTTCTGATTTCTGAAAAATTGTGTAAGCAATCGCTTTGCTCCTCAGAAAAGATCATTACATGGTTTGACACTCAATGCAAACCTGAGTATTTTAGCATATGACTAAATAATCCGTTGGTGAAACTACTGAGAACTTTAAAGACTTGTTAATGCCTCTCTACAGATACTTCCAATGTACTATTAAGAATGCATCCACAGGAGACTGAATGAGCAAACAGCTCTGACACTTGCCAGTTCTTGCATATGTAACAATCTATTTTCCAATTCTAAAGGATCTGTTTTCTAAAAACAGAAGGAGATCTTACCTACTGCCAACTTCTTCAGGCAGGAGTTAAGTTTCTGTTCGGGCCAGCCTGGCATAGCATTTAACAAGCACAACATGCACTGCTTTTTTAACTCTCCAAACATTAAGGGAATGAACTTGGAACAGTGTGCTCAAGAAAAGAAGGGAATGGTATTGATGTTACAAAGTAAAATCGTTCCGTGAGAATAGGGGATTATTACTCTGTAAGTAACATGACAAGGGCAAGGTACAGAGGAGATGATAGGGGAGAGCTAAAGGTTTTGCAAATGGAATGTTATTACAGAACACTCAGATGCCCTACATCACAAATTGAGAAGAAAAAACAAGTTCCACCAGCCTTGCTGCTCATTCTGGTGCAATAGGCCTGCATTCACTGCTTTGCAAGACAGTCATTTCTTACCAAGTTACATCTCCATCCCTTACACGTTAAATGCACATCTCCGTACAAACCGTCTGTACAAGTACATCCAGTTGCACTACCATGAAAAACAGCTTACACTGCACTATCTAGTGAGTTTTACAGACTTAAGATGTGACATTAGTTTGCATATACTATACTCTATATACAATAGCCCAGAACTGTAACAATCACAGCTCTGAAGTCACCAAAAAGACCAGGGTAGAAAGCGATATAAATTTAAAATAAGGAAGTGCATTCTGCCAGCTGGGGGAGGTGAAAAATAAGGGAGTATCAACTTCCTTGTCATCCAAATATCACTTCCTTGTACTTGTGTGCTCAGCTATAAAGTAGACTGTTCTTAGGATACCATTTTTAACTGACTTAAAACCAGTGAAGTGCCTAACAAAACGGTGTACAAATCCCATGCAGACAAGTCACTTTGGAGTATTTCATATTTAAAGACGCATGTTAATTCTGCTCCCAGTGGAGTAAGTAGAAAGAAAACACCTGTTTGATTGACCCTCACTGTTTGTTATTCTGACAATTAGGACAAACATCATATAAAAATATCTATGCAGAATCCAAAAATATTAAGCTCAAACAAAAAACCATTTCAGAGCACTATTTCTAAACAGTAACAGGAGTAAACTACAAACTCACAAACCCAATAGCTCAGGAAGAAAATGAACAGCCTGATGTTAACCTTCAGTTCACTTCTTACAATAGGTGTAACTGCAACAGGCAATAAAACCCACAAGAACTTGCTACTGAAGTAACACATATTGGACCCTCTGGTAATCTTCAAACTTCTACCTTTAAGACAGAGATAGAGATATCCAGACAGAATCTCCTTATTTAGCATAGCTCTAATAAGCTGTTTCAACTCCTCTCTCTATTCCTCATGTAGAAACTTATCATGAATGCAACTGGAATATGAAAACAAATTTCCAGGTGCTATTACAAGTTCCCATCAGATAGAGCTGCTCTTCTAAATCACTCACAGCAAGGTACCTGTACACAAGTATTCTGATCAGCTCTTCAATTTTACTGAACTAAAACATTAGCCTTTTTTTGTTTAGGAAAGGCTGAAATTATGAACAGAATTCATACTATAGCTCTGAGCACACACAGTTCCCTTCAAATGGGAGCAGACACTGCTCAATACTTCAGAGGATCAGAGGTCACTGGGGACTGGTTGGGTAAACAGTTACAGAACTGGAAGTCTCATCCCTTAACTGATTCAACATATGTTGTTTTTGTCCCCTCAATAGATGATGGGATTTTCCTGTAAAAAGTCCTACTTTAAGGTGAACTTCCCTTTCACTACCCATTGTGAATATTTTAGTGTTCAAGAGAGAGAACATTCAATCCACATCTTTTTCTTGTCACAAATATCCTATGAAGAAACAGTAAATACTTTTCAAACTTGACTATAAAACCAGACCATATACTTAGCAGGACATTAGCATGGCAATAAATTGGGGATTTCTTTGGAATGTTATTATAGATAAAGATACCACATGGGGGTTAGGGGGTGGAGTGGACAACGGGACCAAAAAAGCCCCAGACCCACAAACAAAACAACCCACAACAACTGAGCCCACAAAAAGCACTATTTGCAATGGTATCTAATGCAATCATTGTTTTTATAGCAAAATTCATAGTAACTAACATCACTGAATAATAAAATTAAAACTAAACCAGATGTTACTACTGGCATCTTCAAAACGGAATTTTTCAAGGTTTTGTGATTCAGCTAGCATTAAAATGCAACACAGTTCTGTAGTGGTATCAGTTTACCTCAGTTTTTAAGGTATGAGCCCAGAAACGTAAAGGCCTCATATTTGTAAAGGCCTCATATTTTACCACAGAATTCAGAATCATAACCTGTACTGTAAGAACAGCATTAAGACTTTTCATAAAGCTTTTTTTCTTCTAGTAGAAATGTATTATTTCATCTTCCAAAGAAAGTACAAACACATACTGTTCCCCTTCCAGGTAAACAAGGTTCCAAATACCTTAAATTACAATCAGAATAATGTAATCATAAGCATATGCACTCCTATTAGGAAAGTTACATTTTTAAAATGGTCAAAAACCCCTATTAGAGCATATTTGGACATGGAAGTCACATATACAAAAGCTGAGCACAAACCTCAGTGTACTGAAAAATACATGCACCACACTTTTAAACCGTCATAGCTGTGTTTCACATTCTTTCCAAAACATATACAAAGGCCAAACTCAAACCAGCTTCATACTGTTTCTGTAACCCAGTACAGCAATTATATTAGTATTAAAAAGACAATGGGCTCCATAAATACATTGCACACCACTGTAGGGGCTCAATACTGAAAGCAAGCAAATCTATAGCATAATCAGTGCAAGTATTACTGAAGACAAATAGTACTCACATTCAGGACAGAGGTAATCATGGAATGGCAGAGTCATACCTGGCAATGTTGACATCAGACTGCATCTGTTTCTTTCTGAAGAGATGCATTTCTTTTTGAGAGCGAGCCAATGTAGAAATTAAAAGGTACTTTAGCAACAGTCTACCTTCTGCAGCTATTTCCTACCTAACTAAACTAATAAAAATACAAGGGTATTTGCACTGAAATACCAGAAATAATAAAAAGCAAGACAATAAAAAAATCTACTCAACATTAGACTGCAGACTTAGTTAAAAATTAAATGGCAGATCAACATAGTAACTCACTACAAATCACAGTACTTCTCTTCAAAAATGTAGTTCTAACCAGAGAACCCTTTAAAACACTCCTCATTACATGTTGGCCTGTAAGTAGAAGAACGTGGTGCAGTATTTTTCACACCTAAATACATGAAACCCCTCCTGTAATTTATGTCATTACCACATCACATTATGTCCTATATGGAAAACCCAACTATTTGTAATTTCCTTCTTCAACAGGAAGCACTACTCATGTCTTTACTAAATATTCATTTCAGTAAGTCCTCAGGAAATTACACTAGTAAAATATTAAACAGTAAGTGATATAGTTCAGTAAATGATCAATGCTTTAGGAATTGGCATAAAATCATAGAATTATAGAATAGTTAGGGTTGGAAAGGACCTTAAGATCATCTAGTTCCAACCCACCTGCCATGGGCAGGGACACCTCCCA
>JASSUY010054991.1:0-46828 GCA_032466535.1 Forpus xanthops
CCACGTTGGGCGCCAAAAGGAACTGTCGTGGTTTTAGGCATAAATCAATCTGCCTGCCCACTCACTCCTCCCACTTTCTTCCACCCCTACTTCAAGGGGTGGAAAAAGGGAAGAAGAACCGAAAGAATGCAACTCCCACGGGTTGAGATAAGGACCGTTGAGTAACTAAGGCATAACACAAATCACCGCTGCTACCACCAATAACAATGACCAGAGAAAAACAAGGGAAGAGGACAGAGCTGCTCACCACTTGACGATCGAGCTGTGAACTGAACTCTTTGGGTTCCTGCTTCCAGAAGTAAAACTAGGTATGACATACTGTGGTATGGAATACCTCTTTGGTTACTTTGGGTCAGGTGCCCTGTTTCTGCTTCCTCCTGGCTTCCCCTCCTCCCTGGCAGAGCATGAGACTCAGAAATTCCTTGTTCAAACCAAAACATTCTAAACTGAAACTATAAACCCTGGTGTTATCAGCACTGCTCCCAAGCCAAAAATCCAGAACACAGTGCTACCTCAGCTACTACTTAAAGGGGAAAAATGGCTGCTGCTGCTGAACCCATGACACTTCGAAGCTAAGATAAAAAGAAATTCTGAAAATAAAAGCCTGAAAATAATTTGCATACTAAAATATTTGAAGTGCCTCTATTTTTAGGTTTCTAATGGGAATAAATGTTGCTCAGATACTGATGCATTTTCATGACACTTTAAGATAAAGTAATTATTTCAAAGATGAAGACAAATTTCCCATTACTGCTTTGATCTGCTATAATAACTTGAGCCATTTAGGTATTTTATCTTTCTGAAGAATTAAAATCAAAAGAAAGGCACTTTTCACAGATATTTAAGTATATTAGTAATGAGAAAGCATCAAGATGCAGTATCAGCTTGTCAGCAGATGCTTAAAGAACTTGATTTCCCTCAACCTATTGACCATTTTGGATGCCAAATTTAAAACACAAATGATCACATTTTGAGAAGATACAGGGAAAAAAAAGTGACCTTTATCAAAAGCTTCTCTTTTAGCATCTGTGTCTGAAAGCCCCTGATGACATCAGTTCCTTGTATGCAGGGAATGGAGCAGAAAGCTTCTTCTCATCAAGTGCATTAGAACATACAGGCTTGATTTACGTCATTAAATACTGCAACCATGTGACCATCAAAAACAGAATCACAGAAACAAATACTGTCTTGCTCTCTGCCCTCAGTAACTGTAGAACTAAGAATTTTGCAGAAGACTTATTTCTAACTCTTCTTGACCTTTAAATGCTTTGTCTTGTAACTTTGTATTCTAGCTAGTAAAGGCGAAAGGGAACCAAACAATACTCTTCTCTTTATGGACATTCAAGGGGAACATCCTCTTTCAGTAACTGCAAATTGAAAAAAAAAAAAAATATACATAAAACTCGGGGTTTTATACTACTAGACGTATCTCACTACTTAGATTCATATTCGTTTCCTCAAATTCACTAAATCTTTTTTTGAAAGTGTTTTTCTGGAATGTAATTAATGTGTTATAATGAGCACTGAGTTCATCTCAGGAACTGCCTGGAGCAAACTACAAGGAGCTCAGCCAGGTCCCTACCCGTTAAAAATCATTTCACAAAATCAAACATTTGAACATATTTCATCACGGGTGTCAAAATAAAAGGAGATGGCAAAAAGTCCTATTTCTTAACATTTTTTGCAAAATCACTAGCATGGTGAAGCAATCCAGTTTGAGAGACATAAACACTGTATGCAGATCAGTGTTACAGAGCTTAAAGGTTTTTTTCTGTCCTCCTGCCTTTTGTTTGCTACTCATACAGAATAACTGTCTCTCAACACTGAACTCCTATTTTCTTGCCTTATAATCTTACCAAAAGCCTTACTCACTTCAACTTCTAATTAGCTCCTACTTTAAATATAATTCAAAAAGCCTAAAAATTCTGATTTTCCTAGTTTTCCTAGCATTCCCCACTTAAGTGAGAGGAAAGGAGAACCAAAAGAATTAAAACTAGAACTATGCACAATGATTTAACTGAAAAGCCTATCTCAAACTTCCATTTCATACTGCCCACACAGAAGATAATCTCTCTTCATACACCCAGCAGTGTAAAAGGCATTTTACACATCATTATCTGTCACTATAGTCTTACAAAAACACTGCATATGAAAAAAAAAAAAAAAAAAGAATGACAGAGATTTCTATTTAATAAAGATACCCAATGTAGAGATAACTTCAGTACTTGCAAAGCAAATTACACTGTGGTTTGTAATAACTCAAAGGCAGTCTTCAACCAGAATTATTTTTCAAGGTGATTATTAAGACCACTGCTTGGCATACAGACTTGCAGTGCAATCACTAGAAGCAGAGGTTGCATATGTTTTGAGAAGTTACCTCATCCATCTTTCAGCCCCAAAGCATCTTTACTATCATCATTCTTGAGGGAAGTTTATCCAACCTGTTTTTAAAACAAGATCCTGCAATCTCTCCAAGTTTATGTCAGTATTCATACCACCTAACCTAAATCCTTTCACTGCAATTTCAGTACCATTTTATTTTGCTTGTCTGAAGCAAGTATGTAGAACAGCCTGTATGCCTCCTCAATGCAGCTGCCTTCTGTGGATTTAAAACTCAGTTATTTTCAGTTTTCTGTTGCCTAGATCAAACACTTCTGAATCCTTCTGTTACTCTGGACATACTGTAGGCTAGGCTCATGATCATTATTTTCTGCTGAACTTTCTCCAGTTGGCCAACACAAAGCATGCTACACAAAACAGGTTAAGTAATCCACATCAAACAGGATTGTATAGTGTTTTACAGGCCATAATTCTGCTTGTACATCCCTGTGTGAAACTGGAATTTTTGACAGTGGAAAATACTGATGATTCATGTTCAGCTTTTCATTCAGTACAATACCCAGATCCTTTCCTAAGGAACAGCTGCATATGCCATTTTTATTCTCATTCTGCAGCTGCATTTTTGCCCAAATGTAATACTTCCATGTGCCCATAGGGAGCCTCCGCTTGCTCTTCCTGCCAACCACTTCTCTAAATTGCAAGCATCACTGTGAATCCTAACCTTGTCCTTCTGCATGCCTGTAGCACCTCTCAGTGTGATGTCACCTGCAGGTGTAATTGTCAAACTCATATGCTGCATCAAAGCCCTTAACTGAAGCATTTAACACTGAAAAGGCAGGACATTTTCTGCTCTATTCCACTGCCTTTTTTTTTGTTGCTGTTGTTATGGCAGTGAAATATGCATAACTACTCTTGAGAATGGAGCCTTATAATTTTCCAGGCAATTCTGCAGTCACACAGAATTTATTCCAGCGTATAACTCCCCTTGTTTATCAGCTTATTGAAATAGCATGAAGAAAGTATCAAAAGGTTAACTTAAGTCAAGTTATGAGACATCAACAGATCCTCCTCTATTCACAAGGTCTGTCACCCTATCAAAGGAGGAAATTAAAGTGATTTTGACATTGTATCTTCTTAAGCCAGCTCTTACTCATCATCCTGTCATCACTTGGCTTTTAAACAGCACAGCAACCATTTGTTTCAGTATTTAAGGAATTAAGGGCAACTTGACAGGGTCAACAAATTCCTTATTCTTTCTCTCTTTGTTTTTAAAGAGTAGCATTGTATTTGCCATTCTCCGCTCTGTCATCTCACCTGCGCCCTATCATTTCTGAAAGGCACAGCACAAAGATCATCTCAGGAACTGCCTGAAGCAAAGTACAAGGAGATCAGCCAGGCCTCTACTCATTTAAAATCATTTCACAAAATCAAACACTTGAACATATTTCATCTTAGGAGGTGAGACACCGTCCTCTGGATGTGCCACACTGGCTGCAGAGGAGGTTACAACACCTAGCTAAAAACAGATGCTAATCTTCTGAAGCTATCGTTAGAAGGTACAAACCATAAACTCCATATCCTGCTGTATTAATTTTTCACTAACTGTCCGGATAGCCAAGGTGTAATCTAACAATTTAGGTTCATTCTCTAATAAAATTTACCAAAAGCTTTATCTTCCTGACCTCTTTAGTTTGATAATATGTAAAAACAAAAAAACAAATCAAAACAACCAAAAACCCTACAAACAAGGAAGCACCCACAAAGAAACCCCAACAAAAAAAAAACACCCCCCCCCCAAAAAAAAAGACAACATTAAAGAACCAACCAAAGAAGCCTCTGAAATTACTCTGATTCCTCCCCACTTTAATGTGATTGCTTTATCATGTCTTTTCTTATACCATCCAGTTCTTGCATCAGGATACATAAATGGATTTTGTTGCCTAACACATTTCTCCTTTCCTTCATAGTTATTTTATTGGGTCAAGCTACAAAATCCCATACCATCATATCAATCAAGTAAGTTGTTCTTCCAAGTATACACCAACTAAATATTTTGAACTTATCTTTATGCTTATTCACTTGATACCCAGTGTTAGAATACTGATCTCTTTTTCAGCACTGTGATCTGCTACCCTCCTCCTTCATTCCCCATGCTCGATATTCCAACTGTGGGATGTGTGATACCCCCTTTTGTTTTACCTCCCACCATAGCACAATTTACTTTAGAATGCTCACTAATAGAGACATAAATACAGCCCTCTCATTTCGTGCAGAGATGTTCACTTGCTACAAACACAGGAGGGGGGAAAAAAGCAAAGATAGAAACATAAAGTGTTCAGACTCATGATTTTTAAATTTCTTTCCTTATAAATCCACCTACCATGTCAGTCAGAACATAGAGACCTCACTTGTTCTTAATTCTTACATTCATGTTTTCATAATGTGAACAGACTGTCACTGCCTTGTAACTAATTTTCTGTCATTTTTCAAAGTATCCCACCAACAGCTCAACATCTGTGATGCGTGCAGCTTTCTTTAGCAAGCAACCAGGTCGAAACTGGCTAGGAACTGGGGAAAAAAAGAAGATACTGCAAAATAAGCCTCCTCCCTTGCATGTTTGCTATGCACATGCTTTTGTGCTAAGGAGATGTAAACCAGTAACATGAGCACAAAATTACTTACGCAATCTTGGCACACACTGAACACTTCCACTGCCCTTCAGTTCCCACAACACGACACTTATTGCAAACTCGGAGTTTGCAGGTTTGGCACAGATCTCCTCTGTTGAAGATTAAGCCCAAGCTTTTCTGACAGCGAACACAGACCCTGCTGTTGTCCTGTTGATAGTGATGGCTTCCACCTTTCCTTCTTACTTCCAGAAGCTCATTTTTCAATTTCCTAGAATTAAGAAAAAAAAATTTTAATTTGGAGACAGGCCTCAATGATCTTTGAGGACTTTTTAACAGATTAAGGTTTAGCACTAAAACCAAGACACAAATAAGTACAATACAATTTTTTTTTATATTTGCTGTATTTTTTTTTTTTGACACACATCTGAAACAAGAACAAATCTATCCTCTATCCTTCAGATACGCAGTCAAGAGGAAAATCTTATGCTAGCTCAGTATTAGTAACTGCAGACAGCTAAGCATTTCTGGACAATTGGCAAACCATCTTTGCTTGTCCTTCATCAATAATTCAAGTCACTCTGAGCCTTGGTTGACAGTATCTCAAAACTGGGATTATCCTGTGCATCCACAGAAGGAAAAGAGAATCTTTCCTGCAATTAGTGTACATGTAATACTATGCCAGTATAGAGTTAGCTAGGAATGCATACACAATTCTGCACTGGCTATTCAAAGCATAAAAAAATGCCCAAACTGAAGCATTTAAGTAGATAGTGGCATTATTCTGTGATGCTACAACAGAAATAATAAATAAATAAATAATAAAAAGGAATGTTGGTTTAAATAATGTGACTTGCAAATTACCAGCTCTGCCACTGGCTCTGCAGGATAAAAAACTTTGCAGTTTAAGGCCTAATTCTGAAAGCTGCAGTTCCAGTGTGGTATGACTTGGGTCCTTCACAACAAAATAACCATGAGACGTAACTACTATATCTCTAACAGGAAAAAAAAACAGGGACTAAGCTTTGACAGAATTAGGTTATTTGTGGATACACTGCCTTGCTAAAAGGTCAGCTAGCATTTCTCTTCCTCTGGGATCCCATGAACAGCAGTTGCTCTGCAGCCACCTGGCCTGCAGATACTCAACCTCTGACAGTTTTTGGGAAAAGAGCATGATGAGCATGTCCAATCTCTCCAGGCAGTGACTAAAAATTCTGTCAAGCTTTTTCCTCTGCTAGCCTCTACTGAAAAGTAGAAAAAGTCTTCTCTTCATTCTGTTTTGGACCCTTCTCCCACATTCAACCGGAAGAGTTTTTCTTTCATTCTGTAGCTTTCAAAAATCTTTCCAAGCTTCAAGAGCTTTCTTGGTACTTTGCTAACTACTCTGGCAGTTTGTTAATTGCCCCTTACATCTACCTACTTCCTGCAGAGATACACACCTATTTTCTTCTTCTGTCAGTCACCTCATTCCAAATGCAGATGGATGATCTGCGTTTCAGCAACTGCCAGCTGCGCTGCAATATTGCCATTGCTCACACGGGAGGGAGATGATCAATACCTCCTCCTTGGATCTACTTCCTAGATAAGCCTGCCCTCAAACAACAAGAGTCAATCTATCTGCTTGTTCTGGACCAAAAGCTAGAAGAAGAAACAAACAAACAAAAAAAAAAAAAAACAAAACAAACTCATCAAACAAACAAACAAATCCCCATGACCAAATTCTCCCAATCAATACCATTTTAAAAGAGATAACATATCTATCCACTTGAGTAACAAATAGAGCTTTCATTGCTTGGGAAGACATCTACTTATCACTAAGGCTATGAACACTTGCATTTCACAAAAAAAACCCACAAAATACCTGATGATGTACTGTTCCCTACAGCCCACTGAGAAGAAGCAGGTTGTCTCCCTAGAGCTCATGGAGTAGTATACTGGAGCAGACATATACCCTGAAGCCTGTGGAGGACAGCATGTTGGAGCAGGTGGACATGCCCTGAAGGAAGCTGCAGCCCATGGAAAGTGCCTGCTAGAACAAGTTCCTGTGTCTCACTGGGGACATGCACAAGGACAATCTGCTCCTGAAGGACTATACTCCTCTCAGAAAGACCTATGTTAGAACAGGGGAAAATGGGGGAAAGTGTGGAGGGAGGAGTGGCAGAGAAAAAGCATTATGAACTGACCTCAACCCTCATTCCTCATCCCACTGCACCACTTCCAACAGGGGTGAAGATAAAAGAGTCAGGAACAAGGAATGAAGCTGAGTCTGGGAGGAATGTGGGGTTTGAGGAAAAGGTGTTTTCAGTTTTGTCCTTGTTTCTCTGCAAAGACCACAGTTTTACACAAACCAAATTAAGGAGCAGCAAGCAGTCATAGTTCTCAGCACAGTTGCCCACCACCTACAAGAGGACCTAAAAGATTCTGACTCTTTCCTACTATGCTAAAACTCACAAAGTCAAAGGCACTCATTCACCCACAAATGCAGCCTTCAGAAATGGAGTATTCCTCAAACCCTTAAAATCCTGCAAAAAGGAAAAAAAATAAGGAGAAGCTTTAACTGATCCATTTTTTCTTAATGCTTTACTCTAGAGAATATTTATTTTCCAGATACAGAAAAGCAGAATAGCTATAATGCTGTGAGAGGCATGACACTTGCTGCTCAAGCTATTCACTCAAATGAATGTCATCATGTCCTTTAACTCTCTGAGCACAATCTACTTGTTTTTTGTTTTTTTTTTAAATAAAAAAATCTACCTCATCTTGTCTCCCCCTTTGGTAAAAGATAGTGTTGAATACAATGGCATACATGATTCCTAAGTTTGATTTTCAAATTTGCCCTGCATCTTCTTTCTCCTCATTACAAAAGCTCTTTTTATCTTAAGATGTAGAGCAGTAGAATCCAAGTATTCCTAACTTCACTTTGCTATTCTAAATCTCCAGAGTTCAGAGTCTCAAAAAAAATTTGAATATAAATAAATAAATAAATAAATCCTGTTCTCAATCAACTATAATTAAATATTTCAGCAGGAAAAGAAATATTAGATATATGAAACTGGTCCAGTCTTGCACCTGCTCTTAATACAGCTCTGCTTCCTGCACAGATGAGTCGATACATTCTCCTTCTGAAGTGTAGCTGTTAACTTTGATCCTAGAGAAATTTTCGGCACAGAAACTCGTATCAACATACTTCTGGGGCTGATGGAGAAAGGAAATTCCCTCCCCAGGCTTATTCCCAGTACCTCCTCCAAATTCAGCCAAATTTCCTCCACTCTGAAAGAACGTGTGAAAACTAACAGTAAATATTATTAATAATTTAGCAAAGGATATGGTACTACCAGTTGCCATTGCAGTTTCCATTGAATTGTAAGATCTAGCCATTTGAGCACCTGAAGCATTTTTTTAGGTTCTTATTTTATAAGCACAGATTTTTCACATTTCGCTTATGTAAAAGACCTGTATGATAAAAAAATATCTTAAGAGTATCAAAGTATAGAGGTATATTAGTGACAATGAAAGGAACCAGAGAGAGGTAAAAATGAATTTGCAAAGAAAAGAGAACTGGAGAACTGGTGAGATGAACGGTAGAACAGAGACCAGAGAAAAAAGGAGGCATGGGAACTGAAATAATATTGAATAGTATAAGGATGACAAGCTTACACAGACGAATGTTTCTGAGTAGCTCCCTCATCCTCTCAGCTAAAAACTGTTAAAAAAAAAAAAAATATAATGCAATTTTTTTGTTCGACTTCTTACTAGTTTTTAATGAAATAAATTGTTCCTAAAGCATGAGAATTAGTCTCTGTCATAAATTTTTTAATCAATGGATGATCTCCATTCTTGAAGAACACAGAAAAGCAAAACAGGCATCTCTACCCTTAGAGTACTGGCAATAGTGATAAGTTTTGATGGAAGAGTCTCTGGTTCAAAAAATAGCTATGTTTTAAATTCACTTGACAAATGAGATGACTGCCAGACAATCAACCTTCTAAACTTCCCGTACATGTATGAATGAAAAATATGCATAAATATAAGGACTATTTCCTTCAGAGCTTTGCAAAAACACAGACCATATACCATACTGCATACTACGGTGCATAAAAACAAATCAAAACATATACTTAGCAGTTAAATCAATTCTTATTTCTCTTACTCAGACTTACTTTTTCCTTAAAGTAGTTACCACATGGTGGTATCCATGTTAACAGTTTCTCCTATATTGTAATGAAGTTAATACCCTGTTGCTTCTCTTGATATCTTTGGACTGATAAAGAGAAGTCATTATAGTTAACTGAAAAGACAGGAATGCCAACCTGCCTTGTCAATACAGATCTGAGGCTGGTGTAATTCTTTCGCAACTTCTGGCAACATAAGTGCTAAGGGAATGACCTAATAAAGCCTTATCCTTGGAAGAAATTGACATGCTCCTCATTTTATCAGTTCACCAATTATTATACTGGTATCTCCTCTTCTAAATGCATGGTATTCACAGCTTTGGTTCTTAAGGTAAGAACCTTTGCATTCTAAATGCTGCCTAGGAAAACAGCTAAGATAAGGAAACAATGTATATTAGCAGTAAGTTTGTCATGTATGTTTGCTCTGTAGTAGCATAATAATATTGAGATGAAGAGCTAGTTCCAAATGCAAAATGCTGTGACCATCAGATCCAGCTCCCTGCGTAACACCATGGTGGGGAAGGATGCAGTGGGGCTGCTGCTGGAACAGAAACAACCCAACAACAGTTAGATCAAATATCCCTAGCACAGGTTACACTCCCTACCCCTCCCCTCCATTCAGCAAATACATTATTTTGAGTTGGTATTGATTTCATGACTTGCAACACTATACATTAAAAATAACATAGGTTTTCATAAATGGGGTCTTAAAAGAACAAAATTAAGATAATAAAAGGATGGGGAATAAGAAGAGATACACGTTTTGGTCTGAAATATCTAGTTTAGAAAGTCTTGACTGACATTATCTAAACGAAAGTTTCTCACAGCAACTCACATGTAAAAAAAACCCTACTTTTTCACCTTCAGTATAGTTGAGTTCACTATTATTAACTCTATAATTTAACGTTTTCACTCAATCTTAGCATTTGAGAACAATCATGATGGTAATTCAACTGATATCAAAAGCATTGTAGAGAAATGTTTAGAACACTGCAGCTATTTGTACAAGTAACCTTCTAACAACTTTAAAACAATATTCAAAGAAAATTTCCACTCACATAAGATGCACTCTTAGAGTTAAGAACATAAACCCTAATATTAAGCAGGTTGCTTATTTGTATTATCAAAACTAGACTATAGGAAGGATACTTGCTGCCTTCTGTGTTGCTCTTGCATGCAGGTGAAATATTTGCGCAACAGAAAAAATAAATATATAAGAACATCCACCTGCACTCCAGAACAGAAGTGTAAGCAGCGATAGTGAAAATATTTACTGTGGGGGTGGTGAGGCACGGGAAGGCTGACCAAGGAAGTTGTGAATGTTCAATCCCTGGCACTGTTCAAGGTCAGGTTAGACATAGCCTTGGGCGACATGTTCTAGCAGGAGGTGTCCCTACCCATGGCAGGGGGTTTGGAAATAGATGATCATAAAGTCCTACCCAATCCTAATCATTCTATGATTCTATGAATATTCTTAACAATTTAATTATTAGGACCTCCTCCTACATTTACTATTGCTCTCATGTTGAATAGAAAGATGCTTTAAAGTTATGATGGCTTTTGAAGACAGCTAGGAACAGAAAAAACAATCATCAAGATAGATCCAGAAAGAATGCAGAAGACTGAAAAATGTTTAGGACAATAGTCAAGTAAACATCTTGCCAGAATGACAAATGCCTTGAAAATAACTACAAAGGGACTTGTTCTTTTGTAATGTACTTCAATAAAATATGTAACAGATTGCACTGCATGGAATTCCGAAGACAACAAATGTTTCCCTGAAGTATACTTATAAGCCATAATTAAAGGTATCCTTGCCAGGCTGTATTCAAAAAGAGAAAATGTGAAATCTCCTAGGAAGCCATTACCTATCCAGCTCTTTATCGTTTGTATATCTTGGAAGACTGCACCATTACTTGCAGAATATGGCCTAGTGAAAATTCTCCAAATACACTGAATTTAAAACCAATTGGTTTGTATATAGGTAGCTAGAAGTATGCAGAAACATCATGTTGCATTGTTATCCTAATTAACATTATATTTCAGGTTAACTGAATTTTCAGCCTTTGCTTTTCCATTTGTACCAAAACACAGGTCAACCAATACCCCCTGCCACTTTAATAAACTACATCCTCCAGAGGTGCTTTGGCTTCTCAGATTCAATAGGTTTTGACAGTGACTTGAAGTAGCGTCAAAAAAAGAAGGAAATGAGGGGGGTTGAGACATTGTATTAAAAAATAAAACAAAAACAAACCCCACCAAAACCCACATACAACAAAAAACAAACCAAAACAAACAAACAAAAAAAAACAAAACACACACAAAATAAGCAAACAAACAAAAAAAAAAAAAAAACAGGAAACCAACCAACCAAAGCAAACCAACCAACACCACCAACACAAAACAAACAAACCAAACCACAAAACCACAAGAAAAAAATAAAAACTACAAAAAAAAAAAAACACCTTCAAAAAAATCTACCTTCAACTCTCTCCCCCCCGGAAAAATAAGCCAACAAAAAAAACCCACCACAAAACCTCAAGAGTTTCAACTTTCCAGTTCAGACTGGGAGATGACAGTACCAGACGAAGTAAGTTTCCGGGGCCTTGGGAAGCTAGTTATCTGATAACACTGCTGGAAATCATACAATGCCTTTGATCGATGACTATTGGCTCATCACATATTTTTGAGGCCATCACTTTAAAAAACTGAAATGCTTACTTTGAAATGCTTATCTATTACAAATTAGAGCACAATGTCTGGAACAAATGGCATCCCATCTGTTTTCTTGTGTTCTATTCCCTTCTTCACATGACAAATCACCAAAAAGACATCTGACAAATCATGAAGGCCACTACATTTCCCCCATTAAATGGGCTACACACCAACAGGAACATCACATTTAGGCTTAGCTCCCTCAAGGTAGAAAGACTTCTGAAACCAGTGGCTGACTCTGCACAGATTTCCGATAACAGTTTTATGCAAAAGAAGCCACAGCAGGTACTGAACATACATCTTTGGAATGCACAATGTCTAAAATCCTTTTTAGTAAATCAAAAGGAAGAACAGTGCATCCTGGCCCTGGAATACATGAACAGAAACCAGCAAAGGCTTGAAATCTTCCCTTTGTCAACCGTTACATTCAGCAGCCTCACCAAGTGCTGCATACATCCATGCTAAGCATATTTTTCACAACCATCACTGTATAAAAGTTTAAAAGGGCAGTGAGAAGTGGAAAACATGAACCTTTGCAGAGCTGATACTTAGCTGAACTCAACTTGAGCCATCTGAAACAGCTCTCAGCCTGTCTCTACACATTATTCTCTGAACTTTGATTTTGACTTTTTGCCCTCAGAAAAGAAAACATGGATGTCGTGGTTTGAGGCTCCAAAACAGCTCTGCTCACTCACTCACTTCCCCCTCTTTCTTCCCCTCTGTTAACACCCTGAGTCTCTATGTCCCCCTTGAATGATTTTGAGATCCATACCTGAGATTTTCAGTTTTACTTTTGTATTAGAAAGTAAAACTAAGTAATTAAAAATCAAGTATCCCTCCTACCTATTCTTTAAGTACTGCAACAGAAAGAAAAAGGTCATTGTCTTGCATTTGCTCCGTATTGTATTGGTTTCTGTAGAGAGGCAGATACCTACTTTTTCTCCTTGTGACACCTTCCAAACTTTCCTTCACACAGTCAGCTCTGAAGGCACAAAGCATGCAGCTCCTCTCAGAGGAATAAAGATCAAGAACATCTCTAAGGCCTTCCTTTCACAGGGGGAAAATTCAGCCAAAGTGGGCAAAATCCACAGAAGCTGAAATTTAAAAATCACTGTTGTGTATTTCTGCCTTCTTGATTTTTCTTAGTCTTTTGCCTTGAAGCAATGGGCACAATCTTTTTTTCTTTACAGATCACCACACTAGGAAGCAATTTTTTTAGCACACTTCACTTTCACTTATAATTAACTGTGCCACCTCCCAACAATCATCCTTCTTCTGAAGCATCCAGAAGATCTCCACTGGGTACCATAAAAAATATCTATCATATGGACCATATTCTTAAGAACAATAATAAAAAGAGTTACCTTATCCTTTTATCTTCAACTTTTTTCAGATATTCATCTCTCTTCAAAACTCCCAGAATTGTTTCCCGTTCATGTTCCAACAAAAATGACAAATTGATGATCTCCAGGTGCTTTGTCATGGTTCAACAGTCTCTCTTTCGATGACTGCTTTGCCTAATCTGTTTTTCCAACGTTTTGCTTGCACGAGTCCAAAGGCACGTTTGTGTCAGAGTTACAAGATCCACACAGTCAAGAGGTATTTTGAGAAATGCTTCTTTAAGTTAATCAGGTGTCAAGATTGTATTGCTTTCCCTTCCAACTATGCAAGAAATCAAGGCTTCTTTGCTCCTTCCTCAAGAAAGTCAGTGATTTGCCTAGTTATTGAATGCCCTTCTGCTCACTGACACACTGCAGGCCTTCAGACTGCTTTCACAAACAGCTGCAGAATCAATTTCCTGGCACAACTGTAGTTTGGAGCCACAAAACAACTGGGAATTTCAAATCACCTGAAAGTCAAGGCAAACAAATGAAATAAGTGTAGTTGATTTTGACATTACCATCACAGTCTGATTTGAGAAAGGCTTACTCTACTAATGGTTTGAAAGCCACCAAAGAATTGCTTGCAGACTATCAGGTTATCTTAAGGGTTACTTATATATCATGTTTTCTATGTTATCATTTATTTACTTGCTCATATTTGATTATTATGTTCACACAAGAGCTCTGCAATTATCTTCCTACTGCAATATATTTAAATGGCTATATTCGCCTTGTAATATTTCCATCCTAACAGTAATAAGCATGGGGCTGGTGGAAGGAATGATTCTACTCATTTCCCTGAGATTACTTTAAGGGAGAAGTAAAATTAATGAGCGGAAATGATTCAGAGGACAGCCCTGGAGATATACACCTTCATCCCAGCAAGTCATCCATTACACTTGCTTCACAGTCAAACTGGAGAAATAGGGACTTTCAAAGAGTGATTGATCCACTGACTGCAGACATTGAATTTTGGATGACACATTCTAGAATTGCCCATTCCCTTCCAGTAAATGAAGCAAGAATTTAGAATGACTTATTAACATGCAGCTGACCACAAGTAAGACAAATTTCCTTTTTTTTTTTTTTTTTTTTTTTTTTTTTTTTTTTTTTTTCAGTTTCATGGGGTTTTTGGTTTGGTTTGTTGTTGGTTTCTGGTTTGGGTTTGTTTGTTTTGTGGGGGGAGGGTGTGTTTGGTTTGTTTGTGGGTATTTTTTGTTGTCTTCTCATTTCTAAACAGAGAACAACTTCAAACAAAACCAGAAGAGACACTCTAGTCCAAGCTTGTAGTTAACTGGTTAGAATATCCAGGTAACTACAAGAGAACAGTGTCCTTGTAAATGAACATAAGACACCAAAAACTCACATGGACTCCAAGACACTTTGCCTTAAAAAAAAAACCAAAAAGCTATGTGTACAGATGCACATTTATTTTACTTTATGCATACTATATATACAATAAACACAAACACGTATATACACAAAAAAAAAATGCTTCCACATCATCACACACAAGCAAATGCATATATGTGCATACATAAGTGCACATACACTATAAAAGAATGCAGATTTATATTATGCATGCTGGAAGAGCTAAAACAGCATTTAAGAATTTATTTTTTCTTAAAGCAGGCCTTGCATCCTAGCTTTTGACTGTCTGGCAAGAACTGACAAAGATAAAAGCATTGAGAATAGAAGGAGCAGTATTTGCAGTCTAAGACAACTATAAGACAAGTTATCCTTCAGTTTCCCTTCCTCACAATGAGTGAAGAACCAAATACTGTTGCCAGTGACATCAGATGAAATTCTTGGGTTGCTTTTCACCAGGTACCTCAGAATATGACTTTTGAAATACCCCATTCTCCCAGTTATCTGACAATTTATTAGTAAAGATATAAACGTCACAACTTAAGTTCAAAGGAGATTTTCCTCATATTAGTCTTACATGAGCATGGGAATTTCTTCAGATATTTTGCAACCTGTTTCAATTCATCATTAAAATATTCTTATGTGTATTTTGTGATTTTTTTTTATTAATAACTGGCATGAAAGGTTTTTTTCATTTATTTTTTTCTTTTTTCCCCCTAAGAAAACAGTAATATAAGTCTTCATGTTTCTGCAATAGAGATCAAGCTATCAGTGTCACTTTTATCAGGTAAGAAAATGGGACAGAAAAGTCATACATAAACTGAAAACACACAAGTAGCCAATGCAACGCAGAAATATAGGTCAGGATTGCCAATTACGAGCTTACTATAATTGCAAATTGGGAAACAAACCACAGACTACTACTTCTGGCTAGATTGCTATCTTAAACATATAAAAGTCAAGTAATAAAAATACACTTGGAAAAAAATTATTTGACTTTTTGCATTTATTTTAATTGAAAGGAAAAAAAAAAAGAAAAAAAAAAAACAAACCACAAACTGCAAAACCAACCAGCCACAAAAGAAAAACAAAAAAGAAGACTCAACCATTATGTTAATTTCTACATTCTTGAAAACAGTATTTCTATTAATACCTTAAGGCTAAAGGTATTAATTACTGGTAAGCAAAAGGAAGAAATGCAAGATGTGAATTGTTAATTGTTACTATCAGGAAAACTAGCTTCTTTCTCACACTGCCTAGCGAAATTCCTGGTGAAAACAGGAATTTCAACCCCAGAACTTAACATCAGTGGGCTATAGATCATGGGGCTTCAGCATAAAACTCACAGAGCCAAGTTCAGCTGTCAGAGAATAAACTGAGTTGCTTGGCTGGTCAAGGCACACTGACTTTCTGTTGGCAAGCTTTCCTTGCAGGGGTAGTGTAGGTGACACACAGAATTATTCTGACAGGCATTTACAACTGAGAAAAAAAGCCACATTTTATTGAAAAATGGAAAGCCATGAGCTTAAGGAGAGAGAATGAGCAATTAGAGATCTGGGACAACAAAGGTGTTAAAAAGTGATTTCTGTACCTATATTGTCCTGGTGATGCACTACAGGTAACTAGGGTTCTTTCACAAAACCAGCACCATGGTATAATAAGCATGCTGACAAGGATACTATTTTACCTTTTAAGACATGTTCTGGTATTGGGAACTCAGGGAAGAGAAATAACACTTCAAAGGATTAACTTGACATCCGGCCATATTTTCTGAGCTTTTTCTTTTAACTCTAAAGAAGTTATTACTCCTACCAGAATATCTGAAAGCTATGAAACTTCCCTTTGGCTAAGCCTATCCCCTATATCCTTCTATGTCCTGGAAGAGTTTTCCTCTTAATAGAGGGAGGTACATATGAAATTCAAAATTACTAATGTGACATACCATAATTGGGGATCCAGTTATTTCATTTGCCACTTGGAGCAAAGGGTCAAATATGTAGACTCCAGGGCAGAATTAGGAGATAGGGGATAAGGTCACAAACTGACCTATTGGATGGACTTGAAATTGAAGAGAGTGTCATTTATCCCTGTGACAATGGAATATTTTTTCATCTGATTTACATTTAAGTTTCTTAAAGCTTTCACCGGTGAATAAATCCTAAACCAAAGAACATGCACCAGTGGCAGCAGAGACAACACCTGCAGGCAGAAAGTAGGTATGCTCTAAATCCCATGTGAATGAAGATCCTTCTGAATCACAGATTGACAGTCACATCAACCCATGGCTATGCTCAGGAATAGGTGGGAAAGAGCCTGAATTTAGAGGTCAGCACCAGAGGTGGTAGCAGAGGTTTGAAGGCATGAAGAGTGGGAGCATGCAAGAAGAGGTTAACAAAGGAAAGAATGGAAAAATTATTCTTATTGCCCACAGGCACAACCTGACACTGCCTTCTGTGTCAGATGAGACTGGCTTAGAAACACCAGAGCAGACTCATTGGGTAGTGATCTAGTCAACAAAATTCTGATATCTCATGCTGATAGCTGACCTTTTAAATGAACTATGTGAATCTTAGATAAAAATTACTATAGTCTTGTTTGTAAAGACAACAGAAACTACATTACAGTTTGCAATATAGATAATAATGCAGAATATTGTTTACCAAATAGACACAAATTACATTCATCTTACACACATTAAGGTGCTTGTATTAAAATCTATTTTTACAGAAATACTATAATCAAAGTTTTTCAGTATACACAATGGGGTTTATTGATTTATATTTTACTGAACATACCTTGAAATAGATACTTCAGTTCCATTTATGACAAAAATCTTGTTGGTTTTGTAACATAACAATAAGACTGGCAACTATCAGAAAACATATTAATAATTTTACCTACTTATGCATTCAACTAACTCCATGTAGGCTAAAATATTTTGTGAATTAGCAAAAATATTCTCCTAAGGAGGTGGGATGGCAGCCTCTTAAGTGATCTCATCCTCAGTATTAGCAAGACATAAAACCCACCAGTGACAGTCTGAAAAAAACAGCATCCTCAAAGTTTCCCTTATTGTTTCTATGGAGGAGCACAGTCTCCAGCACAACACCAAGTACCCTGGCAATATAATTTTTGTGTTCTTGGCTGCAGCAACGTATCTGATGCTAAAATAGCCTACTTTTTCTGTCCGCCAGCCACCTGGCTTATGTGCAGCAGCCAGCTAATTCACTAAGATTTGAACCTACCTCACCTTCCAGAATGTCTTCTGCGCTATGGAATTGTTACGCAAACATAATAGATATCCTAACCAGATACTGACTATCAGCTGAAGCTTAGGAAATATCTCAAGAGAAGCTTGTATTTGTTCAGACATGATTCCTTCCAAACACATTACGCTCGTGACCTCTGCCTAGGTGATATTCTCTACCCCAAGCCAGCTGAAGCACTAGCTGTAGTTTACTTTGCATAAGCCATGTTTTCTCAACTCTTAAGTAATGTTACCTGTGCAAGGCTATCTTTTAAGACCAGAGATAGTGCAGTTTACCTTCACCCTAACTGAAGCAGATCTAGTAAAAAAATCCCTTGTCCCTGCCTGATTAGACAAATTCCGTGTTGAAACTCCAATGACACTGCCTTCATTCTGACACATGCAGGGACAAGAGGCACCTAAACATCCCCTACTTCCCAGCAGGAGGCCACCTGGTTGTGGTAAGTGGTGGGCATTTTTGTTATACATGCAGCTGTTAAACAACAAGCAGTTCCTGCTAGTCATAGCAAAACCAGCAGGAACACTTGCTCTATAGAAAGGAGACTAATAAGTATTGCGACACTGTTTTTAACAAGCTACCACTTAAGACTTCCCTGTTTTAGACAACACATGATTAGAGAGGCCTGTATTTCACATTAAGATTTAACAGGAATATTTGCTCTTTCTGTTTCCTGCCCTGTTTTTTGCTGTCACTCTTTTAAGAGTCCAGAATAAATTAGCTGACAAAAGCTAAATTATGAACCAACCTAGTGTTTAAAAACAAAATCAGCTAGCTAGCTTTTAGAAAGTGAAAATGCTCCTTTCAACAGACGTCTGATGTTTTATTAAGCAGCCCTTTGGCCGCTTTTAGGAAATGCAGTAGTTTTCATCCTAAACTGAGTGAAGATTTCACACAATAGAGCATTTGAGGAGTGCTAAAATGTAAATTAGGACTCATGGTAAAATGAAAAGCCCCTTAAAAAAGCGGGCTGAGTTCTAATCTACATTCAGTACGTAGGTAGAGCATTAATTTCTAAAGTCAGAGTAAAGCAATGATCTACTATTGGACTTGCAAAGGAAGCAGTAACAAAGGAGGAATGAATGAAGGGACACAATCACAAAAAATAGCATGGAAATGAGCCACTGGAGTATTTGGTTGTTTTCTCTTGTCTCATGAAAAGGGGTAGGAACAACTGCTAATTGTCACTGTCCATGTGTTCTTCTCACTTCTCTTATCCCCGTGGAAAGGGTTTTCTATAATAGTCTTTCTCCCCAAAAGTACAGACTTTCAACACATAACAGTAAAATTAGACATAAACAATAAGCTGCAGTTTATCTTGCAGTATACCTGTATCCACTGTGCATAGGTACCTTGCCTATCCAGAGAGAACCTGATCACCTCCATGAGACAAAAGAGTGACTTAAGGCAAAACTAGTTAAAAGAAGGAGAAAAAGAACAGGAGAAAACACATTACATTGGGAAGAATATGATGTTTATTTTTGTTAACTTTTAGCACAGTTGGCTGTGACAATTAGAAATACAGCACAACACCTTCAAAACAGTCTTTGTGAGGGATGTTATTTATGAGCTACAGGAAGCACAGTGAATCCACTGCAATCACAGACATTTGTACTTACCACAGGTGCAGTGACTACTACTCTCTCTGCCACATGCATCTTCCAAAACCCAGCAAATTAACAGCTTCATCTGCCCCCCAAAATGCTTTCCCCTTATATCTCCCCTATCTCATCAGGAAAGAGAAGCATCCTGCTCCCAAGAGACAGAGCTAAAAATAAGTGAGATGAAGGGAGAGGAATTATCCTCTTCTCTTCAATGGCACCATTATCAAATTGCTTCATGCAAGAAATTGCTCCCACCACTGAGCCATTATGTTTACTTAGCCAGAACCCAGAATGTGGAACAATTTAGTGACTCAGCAACAGAGGCAGAATTTTCCATGTGCACTAACTGCAGTGGTTTGGGAAACACCTCATCATGTTGGTGAGTCACAGAGCCTTCACCTACTGCTGGTGGCAAGTTCTTCACCAGTAGAGAGATGTGGTCTGCGTTACATATATTTACTAGCAAAGGTGTAACTGGGACAGGTAGAAACAGCATTTCCATACTGGTAAAGAAATTTCTACTAGTGGTAGCCAAATGCAACATGGTGTGTTAGACTGTAACTGACTTTTGGTACGTGAGAAGGTGGAATAATATCATCCCTCAAAAAAGCACCAGTCTCTGCCCTAACCAAAGCTGCATGAGGCACAAGGCCAAGCTGCAAACTCAGCAGAAACAGGTTTGGTGGCACTACTGCCTTTTACATATGCTTCAGGAGGCCACAGTTCCCACCTGCCAACTCAGTGCTGGCACTATATATCACAGCGCGCTGAATCCCGATCCAACACACCCAGCTTTGACACTCAAATGGAAAGTGCCACATTTCATATACATGCTGCTTAATACTCACAAATCCTGTCACCCTGAGTTCATTCACATGGGGGTCTGAAATAAAATTCAAAACTGAGATGGCATCACTAGGTAGCCACCAAAACATAGTCTGTGTTCAGAGTTACTATTTCTGAGGCACACAGGTGTATGCAGACCCATGTGAGGGAAGGAAGGGAAGGATTGCTAACATTGACTAATAAAATAACAGGAAGACATGCAAAGGTTATTTTCATACCAAGAACCTTTGAGAAATGTAAGCATGTTGAGAGTGCGATGGCCAACTTGTCTCTCTTCCTGTTTTAACTTAAGCCTACTGCTTCCAGAATGCCATATACAGGAGCAAGAAAAACCAGCTTCACTCAACGATATGTTTACAGAGGGCAGACACCCAGATAAGCAAACTAAGTACCAGCAGGTACTGAAGCACCAGGAAATGCTGGTTGCACAAAATCAATAAATTTGCAAGGTAAAGAAGAGTGACTCAAGGCACTGAAGTTAAGTGGCAAGTAAACCAAACCAAATTTGTTGAATGTGATCTCAGTTAACAGTACATGGATTAGACTGAGAGCTCTAGTCAGTACTGCAATGCAAATAGCAAGCAGATTCTTTGACTAAGAGCGAACTTCAATGATATTTAGATAAAAGGGCTGGAACATTTACAAACTGGTAAGTCATGTGTTGCATTAAAGAAAGGGTCACGTATGAGTGGAAGAAACATTTGAAAAGACATTAAAAGCACAGAGTAACTTCATATAAATTTAATTCAGTGCACTGGAACAAATACAGGCTGAAAGAATGAAACTCATTCTTTCAGTATACCTCTGTCAGTCATGTTGATATAAGCATGTTTGATTTCATAGTAACCAGAAAAACTCAGAGTCATTAATCAAATAAAACGAATTCAGAAGCAGTTTTGGTTTTAGGTCAGGTATAATTCCATCTTTCTGGTAATATCTTGGCAAAGCTGCCATATGCCTACAGGACTGCAGGTCTTTCTCTAACCAGTTAATGGCTGCAAGTTGTATCTAGTTTCTATCTCTAATGTAATAACATTTCAAAACCAAAATCGTGTTTAAAGACTAAAGCAATACTGTTAAAGCTCATTAAGTCTATGACTTATTCCACCTTGCTGAATTAACATGCCTGATTATACAAACAAGAAAGTTAACACTAAATACAGTACTGCCAGTCCAAGCATTCAGTAGACCATGCTCCTACTACAGGTCTACTTCTGCTTGTTTCTAAGCCCTTACAGACATCTTCAAGTAACATGAAAAATTTTTTTTTATAAAAACAGAAATGAAGTTTTCTGTTTCCTTACTGTAGAATTTTAGACATCCAAACGATTTGGTTACATACCACATGCAACAGAGAACAGCACTGCTCAGTGAAAAACTACTTGCCTGCTACTCACACAGCTTGGCTGGGAGAAAGGCAGCAGGCATGCAGGCAAGCAGGTGAGCAAGTGCAGAACAAACCAGAGATAGTGAGTACACCAGACGGCATTCATTTGTGAACACAAGCCCACGCCTCTCCGAGATTCTACAAAACAATGAAATGAGAGAACTTAACCCCTTAGGTGATGCTTTGGAATAAACTAATATCTAATAATCTTCCCTATATTCACTGCTTTACTTAATATACTTACAAGAGGGATGCAAGGAAAGGGAATAATGATAAAACAGGGTAGCAACCTTTTCCTTTTGTTTTGCTCATCGTTGAGCAAACATGGTTCACTTTCCTGGCTATTTAAAAATGGTGCCTCCCAAGAACAAATAAAATCCAATGCATCACCTTGCAACATTAAACAAACCAATCAGGTCCAAACCGAAGGAGGAAGGAAGGAAAAATATTTTTGCCATTGTTAAGCAAATAACATCTGTGCAATGTTAAGTCATCCACAAAAATACAACTTAGGGCTTGAGTCATCTCAATTTTATTGCTTAGTCACAGTGTGTATGAAGGCAGTATTCATTCAGTACTGAACTTGCCCTAACGCATTTAATTTATTCCATGTCTCTCTATACTTTCTGTGATGAAACGGGAAGAAAAGCAGTGAATGGATACCTAGATTAGAACAGATTCATACACAGTTGTAAACTAAGTTGTAATAATCACCTTACTTACATTTTTCTTGATACCTGGATAAATTATGAACTTAACCAAGACCCACACTTATGAAATTTAACCAAGACAAGTTGAAGAAAGTTTATCAACTGTTTACTTTGAAAAATTTGCAGCACCCTTTCTCTACATTGGTGCAGGCATGGCACTTTGTAGCAACAAATCACTTCTCAATATTGAGTTCCCTTAGAAAAAGAAACAAATGCAGCACAGTGAGTTTCCTAAGCCTTCTAACAGTAGCATTTCTTACAATTACGAACACAGCAAGTTTAGAAGAAGTTAAATTAATATGCATCATGTTATGACATGACTGCATTCGACATTAAGATACATAGGACAGGAATGCACTAGCATAGCCAGGACACCTGAAAGACACTATCACCTCTGTTGCTGGTGCAGGTGCTCCATGATCTCATCACAACCTATCTCTATCCTTCTTAAAAACCCTGCCTTCTGTCCACTGGGACTTGAGGCTGCTGCAAGCAGCAATCATCATGCGTAACTGAGTGCAAGATCCCTGGGGCCCTGGTCTGTACTGCGGCACTATTACAGGAACTTTCATCTGACACCAAGTACAAAATGCATGAAAGCCCAGGAGGATTATGAGCATATATTATATGGCTTCCCTCTACAGAGGTGTGAAAAATGTTTAGGAGATTCATCTGCTGAGGCAGGAGGTGAGGGTGGGAAAGGGATGCTGAACTAGATGACCTTTAAAGGTCTCCTCCAACTCAAGCCATCCTATGATTCTATCCTATGATCTCTCTGATCTCTTTTTTATTTTGACCTAGCCATCCCAGACCCAATCTATAAGCAACAAAGAGTAATAGGCACTTCTAGGGTATGACTCACCTCATCTTCATGAGAAGATTTTAAAAAGGTCAGATGAATCCTTGTCTAGTAGCATCCATTTCTCTTCACTGACTGTGAAGGGGATGCAGCATGACTACCTCATATGCAGGCATACAAAACACGTGAGCAAATGCATTCTGCTTCTCAATTGCAGTACAAAGTAAGCTTTCCGGAAGGACACTTGTCCAGGAACCTACCAGCGGATATAAACAATAAGAAAGAAGGATGAGCTTGGAATGCTGCTTTGTTTTGTTTTTCATTAAATACAACGCTACAATGTTTTTTTCTACAAACAGCAAATGTAGCTAATTGGTTACGTCAATCTCACCATGAAATGCATCAGTGTTTTGTCCCAGTGTGTCTACCTCAAAATGAACATGCTGGGAAGCCTGCAGCTGTTAGCATATCAGTTTCCAAAATTTCTGTGGCAGGCAGTGAAAAAAAAACACACACAAAAAATCTAGTTAGAAAACATGATCTCACTTTCACAGGTCATGCTGCTCTCTGTCTGAAGATTGGGTTGTATATCAGCTGTCAGAGTGCTGAGGATCACTTTCAGCAGGGCAGAGGAGGTAATAAGTGGAACATTTGGATTCTTCCCTGATAGCCCAGGTGAGATTTGCAACATAAATATCTGTCCAAGAGAGCTCAAAGTAATAACACAAGGTCTGTGAGGAGCAGCCATGCATATCATCTGTGACTGAGGACCACAACTTAGTTCAGTGAGAAACGAACTGCATGCTGCTGTCTGATCTTCTAGGACTCCAGTGAATTCAATAAGCAACTCATCGAAAGTCTATATACACTGTCTGACAAGCAGCATACACAGGATTGGATTCCTTTTTTGTATAATGTCTAACAAGAAAGGACAATAACAGATTCCTCCCAAAATACTGTTCATGATATAAAGGGAACATATGGGATGATTTTCTTTGCCATTTTAAGGATCTTTGCCCTCTCCACACAGCCCATTCAGTGCCTCAGATGTATCTCTCCCGAGAAAAAGACATGAAGCTGGAGTTGCCAATGCTCAACATACTGTCTGGCTTCAGTCTGGTTTGCATAAAAAACAACATCAAAGACCTGGCATTGCGGTCTTCAACAGTGGCTAGCAAGTAGCAGCCAGGCACAAGGCTGGAGGAGTGAAGTTTAAAGCTGCACAACAGATCACTGCATAGAAAGTGCCCCAAACTAGAAGGAAGCAGATGTTAACTGCTACAGATGACTTTATAGGACATAACAGAAGATAGAGATTTACACTGCAGAAATAACTTATGAAACCTAAGGCCCCAATCAGTCTTTGTTAGCAATATGAATTTTTCAAGCACAAAGGTTACCTAATGTATACTATACTATGATACTTTATGTTAACTGTAAGAAAAGGATCACTAGCTTTCTCATCTGTCCTTTTGGCTATGACCTGTCAAGGCTATTTCATAATAAAATACTAGTGGGTGCTCAACAAACAGCAGGAGGCACAGAAGTCCTCAAGAAGTAGCTCCTACTCCAACTCAGACAAACCCTTAATAATTTCTCTTTACTTCAGATGAACTTTGTTATCATACTTGAATCCTCTCTCTCTCTCTTTCCACACAAATGTGTAATTCCAGTGGCACTAGAAGCAAAAGAATTCAAGAACCTGGAAGTGAACTTCCACACTTTCTAGTCATCATAGAGCTACTCTTCTAAGGTTTGAGAAGAACAAGTGTTGGGCACAGGCAGTGCATTAATGGGACACTAGCTTTTAGGTGAAATTACGAAAGAGAAATTATTCAGAAGCCTGTTCTCAGAGCTGCACTCACAGATTATTTCTCTACAAACAGCAAATAAAGCTAATTGGTTACTTCAATCTTGCCATTAAATGCATCGGTGTTTTATCCCAGTGCGTCTACCTCAGAATGGACGTGCTGGGAAGCCTGCATCTTTTAGCATATCAGTTTCCAAAATTCTTGTGGCAGGCAGGAAAAAAAAACCTACACACACAAAAATCTGGTTAGAAAAAATGTGATCTCACTTTGACAGGTCATATTTTGACCTTTCTGTAGGAGCTTTCTGCCTCCTTTTGGCCAAGATTTACTCCAGCAATCTGCTTAGCAGGTGCTTTGGCTTTTTGCCATACAGTTTATGCCGCTTGAAACAATCCCAAAATGCAGGTCATATTACTCACTGACCTCGGTTTGAGATGGAAAGCATAGTTGGTGCACACTTCCAGTACGATGTCCACAAAAGATCTTTCACAGAAGGACAAGTCCACTCAGGGATGGTCCAGTGCACACAGTAGATGCATGGAAGGGATGGGCAGCTCCATTCCCTCACCTGGAGAGCATGCCTCTCTGAGATGATGGGGGCATAGTCTGGAGATGTCAATAGTAGTATCTCTTACCACTGCTGCTGCCCTTTGCTAAACTACAGCAATCAGTACATCACAACGTGACCTATAAAGCCAACATCCTAATTGGCCAATACAGGCTTCAGAAGCTAAGGATACATTTGTGGAAGCCTGGTTAATAATTTATGAGTGCAACAGAGTTACATTTTTCCAGTGACGAAACACTAGATAAAAATGTTCCTCGGTTAAGCATTTCTCCTTACATATCATGTGCAGCAACTATAGTTTAATAGATGTCCTCAGGGAGTCTATAGGAGTGATAAGAACAGCTTTAGCTTGGGACCATTGAAAGGTTAATAAGAATTATCTATTCAATCACTGACTCAGAGCAAGGAGCTCTGGGACAGGTTTTGTTATTTTTCCCCACATTCACTAGTATATCAGCTTGCTGTTGAACAAAGCTCATGCTCTTCAGCCTAACAGGCACTCTCTAAAGGATTCATGCATGGACCTTGTCTGGGGCAGACTACTTTCCAAGAAAATCTGAAAAAAAAAAATGCCTCCTTAGTCCATTGGTATTGGACACCACTCACCAATAAATCTTTCCATTTATAGACTACTGAGTAATGAAAACTGCTTGGGTCCCCTCAGAGACTTGCAGAGGAAGAACCTGTCAGAACTGGAAGCCTGTTGTTTTATGACAGAAGAACAGGCACCCCTAGTTTTTAAAAAAGGGCATGATTTTTACTCCATCTACATCTTTATCCTTTCCTTTATCATTATTGCAAATCAACATGCTCACACTTCTTTTTCTCTTTTATTTAAAGCCACTAAAGTAATCTTTCCAGAATAAAGAATAAATAAAACAGATCTTGACAAAAACACTCCCTGATCATCCTAAGTTAATGCTCTATAGTAACTCCTGCCTTTACCACTTCTGCATATCAGTACTATCCTAACCCTCAGCAACTAAGCTTGCACGTGCACACAAAACCCCTAGACAATTGCTGCTATGCTGTGAATGTTATTCCTGGGATTCTTCAAGAAACAAAACAAAACCCCATAAGCCATGAAGTCTTAGGCACAGCCTTTAATGCTACACCATACTTTCAACTGTGTAACACCTTAAAAACATGTCAATTGCCATTTGTCAATATGAGAAAAATTTAAAACTACCACTACAAATGTTATTTTCCACAGGATTCCTGTACCATTCAAGACACAGGAAACGTAACAATACCCAAAGTGCCTTCCAAGTTTCACCATTCAGCATATATCCCATGCCTCATTTGTGGCATTTTCTCACGACTGAATACAGAATTAACAGAAGCCTTCATATTTCTGTCGTACTTGCACACATATATCCATAGACCTTACAAACACTGATCTATATGGTATTTCTGATGCATTCTTCATTTTTAGATAGAAAAGCAAAATCCTGTAAGTTAATGACAAGACAGGAAGGGAAACATATTGGTAATTGAATGTATCTTGGTGGCGGGAGTATCCAGTTACAGAAAACCTGATTTTTCAAGTATATCAAGCATCCATAACTTCATAGAATCATAGAATCGTTAGGGTTGGAAAGGACCTTAAGATCATCTAGTTCCAACCCCTCTGCCATGGGCAGGGACACCTCCCGCTAAGAAAGCTTCATATGATTTTAAAGAAATTTATGCACAGCACCTTTGATTGTCAGGCCCTTAAGCATAAAATACTTCACCTTTTTACAGAGAACCCTTCACTGTAGAACTGTGGAGCAATAGTTCTATTTAATATAAAGTGATAGTGATACACAAAGTGATGAACTGGAAAACAGTTACAACCAACATGATTACATACTTATATTCAAATTCAACAGAGCATCTAAAATTAACTGAAAATCTGAAACGGTTCTCTGCAATATTTGTCTTAAAACAGCAGTGCTATGGTAAAACTAATCATTTCCAACAAAGGGATAGCAAGAGACACTAAGAAAGTCAGCCCAGAAGCTAAATGGCCTTTCCAGCTGTGAGGCAAAATCTTCTTGGAAGACATTAAGGAATTCATATTTCTATAAGCTTTTTGTCTTTTCTATATTTTTTTTTTCCAAAACAAGCAAAAAAAAAAAAAAAAGCCCCCAAGAAAAGATGCAAAGCCAAAAATATCCCAAAGTATTCTGTTTGGAAGTAGAAAATACAACCAGACACTAACAAATTAAATATTTCTGTCTTTGCCACACACAATCTATTGAACAAAAAGCATTACCTCACAAAGAACACACCTATTAAAAGCATATCAAAAAGAGAAAATACTCTCCTCCAATCTGCAAGTATTGTATTTAGTAACAGATTACTGAACTTCCTATTTTGACTGTTTTAAACTTAACCCAAACTCTACAGGCCAACCCCAACATCAACAGAGGCTATTCTGATCCTTTTTATCAACCTGTACTATCTCTATAAGGGTAATTTAACTACTTGCTAAAAATAGTATCTGAAGGCAACATTGTCTTCAGTGCTTCAATAAATTACACAAAAAACCTGCATGAATTTACTGAAATAACACATCAGATCATCCTCAGAAATGCCAGTTCTTTCCCTTCTTAAATGAAGCGTCCTAGAAACTCTAAGTTACTTCTTAATAAACACTTCTAGGAATCACTGCCTTTCTCCCTCCACTCCCTTATCTCTTAAATTTATAAATAAACAACCTGTGGCAATACTGAATAGTCTTTTAAAAATGGAAGCACAGTACATTTCAAAACAACACAGGATGGCAGATGGAAGAACTTTGTAATTGAATTCAGTACTGTTTAGTAGCCTGTTTGATCGTGCAGCTCTACAGTGCAACTCTGCCAATCAATAGGTCAAACACAGTATGAATTCAAACATTTGCAGAGACACTACAGGATGTCGACCTTTTTCCGCATAACATCCTCAGTAAGGTTTCCTGTCATAAGGAAATATGTGGTGTTCAAGCAAGGAAAACCACTCTTCTAAACAACAACAAAATTTTAAGCTTTCCTTGAATCAAATCAGAGCCTGGACACTTTCTTTAGTGTGTAGCAAGGGGAAAAGAAAAGGGATGTGGGTTGCGACGTATTTTCCTATGACAAGTATCAATCTTTGGAGCACTGAATTTTACAACCAAGACATGATAGACTAACTTTGATAAATTTTGGCCATGTTATGCAGTAAATTTTTTAAACTAATAAACAAAAACACTTAAAGTTACGCTACAGTAATGATGATTAATCCGTGGAAAGTGAATGGATGGGCCATGTCTACTACATAGTTCAACATTGCTAGCAATACACTAAAGGGCTGAGTGCACAAGGATATTGAAGTTCAAGGAGCTGCAAAAATACATGAAAAATTTGCAGGGCTGGTGTGCATGAAGAGTGACAGTGATGTCTTTTTACTTTTTTCTTGCTACAACAGGATTTGAATGTCCCGCTGCTGCAATGAGCTGTGAGTGCTATAGAAAACCTTAGGGAACAATGCTTTTTAGTTTCACATGCATTGGTACAAAGAATTATCCCAAGATGCACTCCATTATGTTTGTGAAAATCCAAACTGCAGTTAAGCCTCATATGCAACGCTTACGTGCTCACAATTCTTCCAGTATCACTTCAAAAAAAATCATTTTCCTCATGAATGCAAATGCAATACAAACTCCCACAAAAAGAAGTTAAGTTTCTCCTTTATAGACACGACCTAGTTTCTCAACAACAGCAATCTTTTTTTGAGAGGGATTTTACCATCAGACATGCAGACCTGTCAAATCTCATCTATAAGATTCCTTCAACTCCCCACCTTAGGCTCCCCTATTATTATGTCTCCTTCACAGCAATACAAGTGCTTTCCCTCAGTTTGGGAACTCACATGAACAAATGTGGCTGGACAGCTCATCACACACCTGGCAGATGAGATAACAGGGGAGGATAAAACCTGTTGAGCTGTACCACAACTTAGCATCTCTGCTGATTATAACCCACTAGGAAGACCAGTCCCCAAGTAGTTTCCTTGTGCAGATCCGATCCTTCCAAACAACCTGATGTGCACTGGAAGCAACAATCTAATAGCTGAAGGCAGAGGTATGTGTACCTGTGACATGACAACAGACAAGCTTGCACATCAGGAGAAAGCAGAGGTTTGGAGATGGCCTGGGCAAAGGACACCTCGCATACATGTGAGAAAATATGATTTGCTTCACCAGACCAGATTAGCATCTTACTGGGACTGCAGGCAGATCAAGGAGAGGCTGTCTCTCACTAGTCACCATGGAGCTGGATGGGAGATGATCTCACCCATGGAACGTTTGTCAAAGTACAAATTTGATAAAGACTCACTTGAGCTACTAAATACATAGAGGCAGAAATTTCCCAAGGGTCAAATTTGGGCCAATTTGGGGGAATAAAAAATAAAAAAAAAAGCCATAAAATACAATAAATGCAAAATGAAAAACATCCTATGTGCAAGACATACTGGGCAATTGGATCTTTAAGAATTGCTGGTTATGCCACTTACAATACATTCAAATTAACTAATTTGATCCAACATTGTTTTATAACAATGGTTAGAGAAAAAAAAAAAAAAAACAAGCTACCAATTGAACCCTTACCACAAGGTAGGGTCTTTCAAGACTTCTCCATAAACACCTGTGTCATCTCTGAAGCTATGAAATTTATGTTTCTGGAATAGCTGAAACTGTTTACTTAGCAAAAAGAAGCAGCACTACACACCAGAACAAATAATTTATTTGATAATTTTCTTGTCTAAGTCCATAAATGTAAACATTTTAAAAGTTAAATTGAATGGGTGTATCTAGAAAGCAAGGCACTGAAAGCTAAGACTAATATACTGGAATGCCAATATAGAAACAACTCCATTCAGGAGATTTCACAAACTTTAGAAAGCTTGCTTAGATTTTTTGACTTCTATCAGGTCTATTAATTGCCATAGTCCAGACACAAACTTAACTGAGGAAGCATGGGGCATTGGTTCTATTTAGTTAAGGAGAACCATGGGGAGGAAAATGAAGGTATTATTTGGTATTTGCCCCATTCCTTCTGTTCTTTCATAGAAACACCAGTCTCACTGGACTTTTCTTTTTTTTTTTTTTTTTTTGACCTAATGTGAGTTACTGTTACGCTTTGCTTCCAGTGAACATGAAGAACTGCACTAGCACATGTCATGAAACCTCATTGCAAAATATCACGGCTAATGACTGTAAGAGTTAAATGCTATTCTGCTGTTTTCAGCTTGGCTGAGTGCTTTCTTTCAGTAAGTGTATATCTTCTTTTTTTTTTGGTCACAGCTTCCTCTTCCCTCTGTGAGGTCTCCAGACACATATGTTCTTGCAGTCTTTCAGTGTGGGGAAGGCATAACAGTATTTTGATGAAGCAGTCACTCTGTCCTTAGTGCTATACTAGAATAAAAGAGTGAAGGACTACTGCATGGGGAGGTGGAAAAGGGACTGTAAGGTGAAATAATTAGAACTGTGAAAAACTATCTGGTTTTGGTGGAGCTTCAGGCAATTAATTTAATTGTGTTTCGGCCATCGTGACTGCAACAATCATTCTGTTCAAACTTGCTCTAGAATAAAACCTATTCAAACCCATACATTTTGTTCCAATGCAAAACTACCACCACAAACCTTGGAAAACCTACTTTGATTTTCAAGCTCATCATTAAAATCTGCCCCATGAACATATGCAAATCTCAGTTTCACATGATTTAGGTTTTCATAGAATACTGAGAACTACCAACCTTCAGTTCTCCTACCACACTCCAGCAGATTTCCAGATGCACAGGGGTGTGCATATATAAGTGAGTGGCTATGCATGTGAAGAAATTAACCATATACATTTGTGTCTGGAAGGACACTAAAAGGACTCCCCCCTTCCATTGTACCAGGCATAATTCTTCATGAGAACAAATGCCCCAGTTTAAACCACTTTAAATACAGGGACCCAACTCTTCTGGTAGTATAAACAGATACAGCTTTGTTGAAGGGAAAAGAATTGTCTTCATACTGTTGAGTTCAATTTGGTTAAGCTCCATTCTTAGTTTCCCTCAAACTCAGTATTTCAATGCAGTGTTTTGTTACAATCGTTAGAGGGGGAAAAAAAGGTCTTCTCAGGTAGCCAGAGATTTGCAATAATCCACCACAATCCCTGAGCACGTTACAGCATGTTCTTCCTTTGGCAGCATCACTGGGCACCTTTTCAGCTAACAAGCGTAGCTGGCAAAACTTCTGTTTATTTCTAGAGAATCCTGGATATCAAGTACTGGACAGCCTTTCATTATGACCCTATCATGATCACTACTGCCCAGCTGCTTCTATACATTGTCTCATGCTGATCTTCCATTTACATTTATTTATATGATAGGCTTTCTGTTGAAGAAGTCAGCCTCTCCTACTGAAAATCATATTGTTGCAGTGCAACAAAACCTGGATGCAGAAAGCCAAAATTGTGCTGTACTGTGCTATGTATTTATGAACCAACATCTTCAAACCCCAGCAAGTATTAACCAGAGGTGCAGCAGTAATAAGTCAGGCAGATCAACACTGTGGAACTCCTTAAATAATAATAGAAAAGTTGTAATGCGTTAATAGTCAATGCAAAGAACATGGTCATGGTCCCTTAATTTAAGGATGCCTAAATTTTATAACAGTAATGGGCATCTGGCTAATTCAGAAACATTTGTCTGAATGCTGACTCTGATCAACTGAAACACTCTCCTTAATTTTAGGGAGCCATTCACTCGGCCCATTCTCTTTTTACAGTACCCATATACACCAGTAAACAAAGGATACTGTGCCACAGGAGGACATTTGAATATTTTAAAATAGGAGTGGAAAATACTTCCACTATTTTTTAAAAACATCAAGCTTCTGTCTATGCTGCATAGCTTTTGTAATGAACCACAAGCTCCTTAGGTACACAAGGTACTTCAAAACTAAACACACGCAGTGGAAGGCGAGAAGATACTCTTTCTAAACACCAAAACACAGACTGTTAGTTGTCACTGGCCTCCTGCTTATTCCCTGCTGTCCCTTGAGGCATGATATTACATAACACTTCTGCTGCTACTCTTTTTAGTTAAACATTGCTATTTAGGTATGCATGTTAGTATTACATTAAACACTTTACAATCCTACAAAAGGACGCAAGAATCATTTAACCCCAGGAACACAAACATAACACTTTTATGCTTTCCTTCCCAGAATGCTTTTCAAGAATATGCTTACAATGCTGAAATAAGACTACCTTGCTATGTATTTTATCATAAAGATTTACAGGTCTTCCCCAACAAACAATCAAAAAAGTTGGAAGGTAACAATGGGGCACCTTACACTGACAGTAAGGCTCAAGAATATTTGGAAAGAAAGCTTTTGGCCTTCTCTCACATAATTTATGCATTAATAGCTGAGCATTGCTTCATTGACATGCTCAAGCATAATTGAACACCTCTGAATTATTATCTAACAAAAAATTCTGTTTGTGAATCAACTTGAGTGAGTTTTCTATGCATATGCAAATATATGTATTATTTTTTCTTGGATAAAGCTACAGCTTTCATACTATACAGGCTACAGTTAAACTCTGATGTTGAACTTCTGATTGTCTTTATTGTCTCGACCCATTTCATGCTTGTTTTCGCCCTCTGAAGTCAAAGTGATACAATTCAGCCACTCAAAGGCATGCAGTAGACCCCAGTGTGTTCTCCGCTCAACATCACTGCATTTTCACCTGATGCAATGAGACAACACGAGGGACACAGAACTCTGAAGCCAGAAGGGGAAAACCAGTCTATAATTTTTCCTCTGCCTTCAGCTTGCACTTACTTAAGTGAAAAGCGTCTCCACTGTAAAACCAGTGACGACAGTAAGAAAAGCAACTTCTCTCCAGTTAGTGATCCCTGCATTAACACCAGCTATTTTTGTAATTTGAATTCCCCATTAACAAAAGAATGTCACATTCCCAGTTGCATGATGCTACCACATGGTAAAACGTTATTGTCCTGGTTTAATTCCAGCTGGTAACTAAGTACCACACAGCCACTCGCCCACTCCCCACCGCCCACCGCCTACCCCAGTGGGATAGGGAAGATAACTGGAAAAAGTTGAAACTCGGGGGTTGAGATAAGAGCAGTTTAATAACTGAAATAAGGTAAAAACTAATAATAGCAGAAATTAATAGAGAGATAATAAAATAAAATAAAGAGAGGAACAAACCACAAAAATCTAAGTGATGCAAAATGTAATTGCTCGTCACCACTGATTAATGCCTAGCCTGTCCACAAGCAGTGACCAGCAGCTCTCAGCCAACTCCCCCAATTTCTATACTGAGCATGACATGCTGTGGCTAGTTCAGGTCAGCTGTCCTGCCTGTGCTTCCTCCTGGCTTCCTGTGCCCCCCTTCACCAGCAGAGCATGAGAGATTGAAAAGTCCTTGATTTAGAGTAAACACTACTCAGCGACAACTACAACATCAGTGTGTTATCAACCCTATTCTCACACTAAATCCAAAAAACACACTATTTTACCAGCTCCTAGGAAGGGAATTAACTCTATTCCAGACAATAAACAGGGCAGTTACTCTGTTCCTCCTGCCATTCCTCTGCTCCTGAAATACTGCAGTGGAAAACATCAGCCTGGTTTCCCCATCATTAACAAGAACCAGAAGGTAAAAAAGGGCTTGCCTTTTTTTTTTTTTTTTTTTGTTTTTTTTTTTGGGGTTTTTTTTTTTTTTTTTTTTTTTTTTGATAACAGACTTCTGGAATTTTTCTCCTGCTTTTCCTTTAGAATTAAAACTGTAGGCATTCCCATACAAAGAACATAAATTTTGAAAAATTAAAAAAGACTGGGGTGAAAAAAGAAAAAAAAAAACAAAACAAAACATTTGTTTTTCATGAGTACACTGAATAGCCATCAGGAGGAGTTTAACCCAGTTTATCAACTACATTATTAATTCAAATATCTCATCTATGTGTTTAGTCATCTCAGTTGCCTTTAAATCAAAATCCTCATCTTCTAAATCAGATTCTCAATCTGTGCATTATTCTGTGCATTTGATCATACTCAGATTTCAATGAAAGCATAAATGTACAGGATCATGGAAAATGAGCTCACTGTTTTAGTTGACAATCTGAATAGGTGAAATTATTTTGACATAATTTTCTAGCTGCTCCAGCTCTGCTTTATCAGCCTGAAGGAACAATGATCTGGATCTCCATTTCCATGGATAATGCCTCAGGAGAACCGTTGCAGGAACAATGCAAATGATATCCTGAATTGCACTGAGGCTCCTCTGTGGAAGTTTTGTTAAACCTCCTGGGAATGTCTCCTCCTTTTGTAAACAACCATTTTCTGAAACATTTATCTGTCTGTATGCACTAACACTTATTCATGAACTAAACCTGCCTCCCAACCATGACCAAAAGAATTGTTACACAAAAATGAAATGCTTGATCTGCAGCAAGGTGGCTTGTATTGAAAACAATTTATTCTTGAGCCTATGAGGAGAAAGATGTTGATAAACTGTAGCAAGTTCACTGGAGGGTGGCCCCAATGGTATATGTTGGAACACTTGCCCTACAAGGACGGGGCAAATACAGGGCTCTTGCAGCCTGAAGGCGAGTTACCTGCAGAGGTACCGCAAAGCAGTCCTCCAATTGAAGGGAAAGGAAACTTTTCACAAAACATCAGTGAAGAAGAAATAGTAGTGTATAATACCTTAAATAGTGTATAACTTCTAATCTCTGTTTTAGAAAAGACTTTAACTGATCCAAATTCAATGATGCCAGTGTTAAAAGAAGATGATGAAATTATCATTAAAAACAATGTTCAAGTTTGCTTGTGGCATAGGAAGGACACAAGAGAAGGGTTTAAAAAGCTTATGAACCAGGAAAATGAATGCTATTGAAATCTTACTGAATAGCAAAGCACTTAGTTCTGTCAGTCAAGAAGATACAATGTTAAGTATTCTAGTCATGCTCCTGGGGATTGTTGTTTCTTTGTAACATTAATGTAAACTTACATTGAGAGTAAAATTTACTTTTTTTAATTAATGGCTCAATCATGTGAGCTTTCCCACAGTGTTTTTTTTTTTTTTTTTGGTTGTTTGTTTGTTTTTTTTTTTTTCCATCCACAATTACAAAATTGTGTGTTTACAGTGTTTTAAACATTTCCACTGCAGTTTCATTTTTCCCACTAGATCACAAGAAAAATTCATTTCAGGAGTACTAAAAGTATACAGTTAGTAAGTAGGTATGGGTAAATGGTTTGGAAAAAATCCAAATTTTATCATGCATGAAAATCACAGAACACAGAAATGATGCAAGTAAAGAATTTCTCATGCCATTTCAACCATACTTTGTATCTTGATTTATCTGAACACCGAACCCAGATATCCTGCATGATTGATCATTGCTTCATGAAGCCTCTAATCTGGATTTGGTTTGGCTTCACACAGCCATGTGGTGACACAAAATGTCATATGTGATGGATATAGCTTTGCAAAAAAAACCCCACAAAATCTACAGAAACAGTATTGTGAAGGGCTTTTTTTTTTCTCTTTATGATTTTGATTCATTTGACATCCATTCTGAACTTTGTTGCAAAGCACAGAAAATCCATTAAGGTGCCTGACTTCTGGAGGGAGATCTTGTGAAACTAAAGCTTTTGCAAGAGTAATCTTCTTTTGTCTTTCCACCTCTCATATTCTTCAACACCATTTAAGCTGTAAGACAATTTGAGATCTGATGGCCTTCTTGAAGTATATCAAGGTATAATTGTCAGAGCTCTTTGGACAAAAAAACCTTGTGTTCTGCTTAAACCCCAAGGAAAATAACATTACATGGGAATATAAGAGATTAAATCATCTGTTTGGTTCACATCTTCTGTGTGGTACAGCCACTGAGTGACATTCATATGCCTGCTTTCTAGTTCGCACCACTACACCTTGGCTTACAGTGCAGCAAGAGCATTTCTGTTACAATCTCTGTGTGGCGTTGGCACATGGGGTCCTTTCTATACTTGCAAAGTTCTGCCTTTGAGGTCCACTGACAGGAAGACTGTGGTTTATGTGTTACAACATTTGTCTGTGTGAATTCTCTTGCATAGTGGAGTTACAGTAGTTCTGTTGCTTTTGAGGAAAGTTATTTCTACATTCAGGGGGACTGAAGATTTCTAACTTGGCTATTGTGCCAAAAGTTGCTTTTAAAATGTGCTTGAAAATGCAAACTGAAGCACTTTTCCATTCTTATTTCCATTCTATACTCATGAAATCTACTGTCAAAATTAGATGAAAGACCATTTCTTTCCTAGATTTCAGTCCTAAACTAAATCCTTCAAAGGAAGATCATAGGTGCACATTTTGCATACAAGATAGTTAATGAGTTGGGTAGGAGCAGTTTACTTCGTCACTAAAAAGTCAGACATAAGTCACTAATAAGACACTTACAGAAAGTTGTGTTTGATTTAAGCCATGCTTTACTTCCTTGAGAATGAAATCCCATACTTTAAAACACACTGAACTGTAATTTAAGCAAACAGCTATCTTTTCTTTTCAAATATATTAAATAATTATATGTATATTATACACACAGTTTATCTCAATTTTCCTTAGAAAATGCTTAGATACTCTGGTCATAAGCAATTTACCAAGCCACAAATTCGTTACTTCATTATTAATAAAGTTGGTAAGGAAATGACTATCCAATGAGAAATTCCTACCTCTTGAATCATTTTAATTAGATTAAAAGTCAATGTTTCAAGTCATTTTATGGAGATAAAGTGCTTAATTTTCTTGTTTGGAAACACTGATGTAACCTTTAAAGATATTTTGTTCAGATGACATTAGACCAATGTAACATACTTATAAATTTTAAGTGTAATTAATGTTTATAATATATTAGGCATAACAACTAAAATTAAAACATCTTATTTTTGCTTTCAACCATATAAAATATCTTCCTTCAGAAATATCAGAAAAACAGAAACATAACAGTCAAACATTTTTATGTCATCATAACATTGTTTTTTTAATAAATATCTTTATTTTCCTGTGCTTTTTTCCTTTCAATTACTAAAACTAGTCAATCTTGTACTGATCCTCATAAAAATGGTTTTAATATGCTTAATACGTGTGGAGGGTACTCAAGCAAGGAGAACATGAAACAGGAGAAAATGCTATTAAACATCACTTGGTTTATCTCGCTGCAAAATAAGTAGCAGAAATGAGGTTTGTAGCACAGAGTGTAAAACTTTGATGTATTTTACAAGGCACTAGTGGTATCTGTGTGGACTGTTATACACAGTTCTTGTCATATTCAAGGAACATAAGTTCAGACTGATTAGTAAATATGATTAAAGGTTTGTAACACCTTTTTAGTTGGAGAAGACTTCAGCCCAGTAAAATGGACATGGAAAGAAGATCTATTTTAGCTGCAGAATAAACTTCATGAATAAAAGGATATACATTCCAATTTAATATCTGAATAAATTACCAGAAGATTTTCAATAGCTAAATGTTTCACAATTGTAACTGTGAGTCATTAGAACACAGGGGACGGAGAACATATGCTTAAGTTGTGTTAGCTGAAGTTGTAAGTAACTATATCACAAAATTTTGGATGAAATTGTGTGGCATAGTTTCTTGCGACAGCTGTGATTAGAACTAAATGTTCCATGGGCTGCTGGGAGGTGCTGCAATAAGGATTCTGAGGTCCTTTTAAAGCAAGCTATACCCCTTGACTGGACTGCTAGTTTTCTTTACATGAAAAGTGGAACAGAAGGAGCATTTCTGAAAGGGAGGGAAAGGGCTGCAATGCATCTGCAACCATTAAACTGAAAACACTCCCAGACTGAGCAATACAGAGATAGCCATTAAATGCTTTTCCAGTTCTATATGCTATGTTCTCAAGTTGCTAAAGGATGACATTTCCAAGCATACCAACTGAGGACTATTTTAAATGAAACCTTTAAACAGGAACCTGGTGCTAGGGCAGTCTGCAGTGTTGTTAACACCTCTGTTGTTAAAAGGTAAGGTTATATTTCTCATTGTGACTTTAATGGCCACTACTTAATCTGTGTTTCTGCTCCCTCTGGGCTCTCTACTTATATCTGCTACTTTAATGACTACTGAGAATTTTTACCATGACACAGTAGAACAAATGCAGTTGTAGAAACACTACCAAATTATTTCTTTATTCACGTACCACTTGCAAATTTGTTATTTGTTTTCTTATTACAGAGTACATATAATTCAGCTAGAAAGCATAATTCCCAGTTTCCAGCTAGCATTAATTTTACCTCAGAAATCCTACTGAGCTGACCAGCATGCTAACTTCCACAGTGTTAAATAAGAAAGCAGGAAGTATAAGGCCACATCTCAGTCATAGATCTTTAATTTTTTTACTAGTTTTCTTGATTAGGAGTTGAGAATAACCAAAATAGAAAGCAACTCTTTTTTTTTTTTACCCTCTTAAAGAGAGTAAAAGCTTAAGGGTCATTTCTTGGTGTTATGGTTTTGTGTTTGCTTTTTTAATTACTATTATTGTAGCTACCGATTTTAGATTACTTGCTTTGACTGGGTTATTCTTTGCATCTCAGTGTGCTCACACTGAATTCAGATTGGTATATCGTACCAAGGCAAAGAACTATCCTGTTTATTTATTCCAACCACCTGTGTAACAGGCCATAAAATCAAAACCAATAATTCATGCATTAAGTTCGTATCATTGGCTTGAGGTACAATGTATCTTTTGGAAAGACATCCAGTTTTGATTTAATCTCTTGATTCTCTCTGACTAATGTTTACACCATTCTAAGCCATACAGCAGGCCTGGAAATGCACTGTGGGGAAATAGTATCTAATGTTCTCCTTCCACTGACTTCCATGTTAGAATTGTTCATTTAAATTTGACCTTTACAGTACTCTTTCCAGTATTAAAAAAAAAAGAAAAAAAAAAAAAAAAAAGAATATTTAATCATATTTTCTCCTCTCCTTCAATATTCAATGAAGGACACTTTAGAGAATAAAATGTCTTGCAGAAACTTTGCAATAGAAGAAAAACATAAGGAGTCAGTGATGATGTCTGCAAAAAACGGAATATGCATTGTATTTTTAAACAATAAAGTCCTCTTGGACTTTCGGACACCAGAAATAAAAAATCTTTACCTCACAGCTCCAGCTAATACAGAAAAAAAGCCAGGCTGACAAATTATAAGGGAAAGCTGGTCAGAAACTGATCTTTGTCCTGCTTTCACTGATTGCTAAAATGCATGAAGTAGATAAACATTTCCATCAGTCACATTAAATCTTCCTAAAAGTTTGTACTTGCATAGTTTTTGTGACTAACCAAAGGAAAAAAACATCTGCACAGTTTGTGAAAATGAACTTTTTTTGTATTTACTAAGGAGCATGGCAGTGGCTTATGAGTAGATTTCTTCAGAGAGAAAATAATCTATATTCAATAAATAACCAACACACAAACAAAGCCTTAAATAAATCAAATCATCAGGAAAAAAAAATCAGTTTGCCTCATGATAAACCTAATTTGGAAAGCATATGTCTTTTCAGATTAATGGAATTTTCAATAATTTAGAATGAAAGGCTTTTAGACTTAAGAGTAGTACTAAAGCTCTTGTGAAGAATCATTCTCATATCTAACTACAAAGATAATGAGATGTTATATACTAATTTTCTTTACTTATCTAGGAAAAGAGAACATAAGGCAGTGATTAGCCACAGAAAAAGTTTCTAGAAGAAACTTTGAGAAGTCATCCAGCCCACTCCTGAGCCCAAAGGAAGATTAGCTACCAGTATGTCACTTCTCATTCTGATCTTCAATGCTTCTAAAAAGAGTGTGCTTACTAGATCCTTGGGAAATCTATCTTAATGCTTCACTGTCCTTGCTGTTGGAAATTGTTTTCTATACCTCTGAACTACAGTGCAGTTCTTACAGTTGCCTTTCTACCTACACTACTTCTAACATTCTAGCTGGCTGCAGCAGTGCTGAGTAAGCAGAAGGATTACTGGATGTATTTTGCAGAGAATGTCCTGTTTGTACATAGCAGTCTGATATTTGCTTTCTTTGTAACAACATGACACAATTGACTCATGCTCAGTTAGCAATCCTCTGTAATTCTCTGATCATCCCCATTTGGGCAGTTGTTTCTCATCTTATATTTGTGCAGCTGATCGCTCCTACATGAGTGGAGTGCTTTTCACTTGCCCTTTAATCCTGTTATATTGTACCAAAAACAAATCATCAGCTGTTGTATTTGGCATTCCTTAGTGTTAGCTACTTGAAGAAATATTGCTGGACATGGATTAATTTTCTGAGGGAAATTATTTTCTGACAACAGATCAGCACAGCATTTTATCTGTTTCACCTTGTTCCTTTCCTTCCACTTAGTCTAGCTTCTAAAGCAGCAAATTCCATAGATTGGCTATGAGAGGTGTACATTTTTTAAATTCACATTATTAGACCATTAAAATAACTAAGAAAGTGCTTTTCCTTTTTCTTTACTGATATATATCTACGACATAATTTGCTGGTTAACAGAAAAAGGTGAACAGATTTGGGGGATCTGACAATGATACTACTGCTCTTAAAACAAGATAAAATTGCGGGACCAGGATCCTTGTGAGGAGGTGTGTGATGTTATTTGTAGTCATAGTTCATTTTCTTCTGCTTCAAAACTATTGGCACTCATGTACGATGCTGGGTTTTTATTATTAGACTTCAAATGTCACTATAACAGACACATGGGTCATTGTAACAGCATTTTTGGGCTGCATAGTCCAAGAGGTTTATTCATATGCCATAATGAATATTTTACTGGGTTGCACAAAGGTATACATAAGACATAAGGAAACAAATTAAATATTACAGTGTACATATGATTGATTAGTGGTTTTAGCATAATCATATCAATATAGCTTTGATACCAATATGTGCTTTACATGATACTGTGAAGAATTGAATAACTGTACTAACCAGGACTATATTTACAAAAAAAAAAAAAAAAAAAAAAAAAAATCACCTATTATGTCTGAACTAGTTTGTTTTCCAGCATCTATGCAATTTTATATTTTATATTTGTATTTTATAGAAATATGTATAACTGCTTCTAACATTACAATAAACATGCTAAAATAAAATTTTCAGAAGACTATAGGTGATCCCCTCAAATCCCAGGGAGCTTTTAAATAATATTAATAATAATGATAAATAATAAAATTGTAACAGTATTAAAAGTAACAGTAATAACATTACTAAAAAAAGAATTTTCCTATCTGTCAGAAATGTCAAGATGCATCAGTAAACTTAGTAAGAGATTAAATTTTTGTGATTTGAAGAAAATATGACTGTGAAGCAGAAGGATTAAGTGTTCTGGCAAGGATGATGCTGTAGACCTCAATTATTTACAAAACATGTAAAAAAATAGTAAAATTCAGAATTTCAGAGTCACAGTTTGTAAACTGCACATCTGAGAAATACACTTTTTGATGTTTCTCAACTTTGGGGCCAAAGTTAAACACAAATCATTTCTCCAGTCATGAATACTTCTATTGATTTTGCGCTCTGAGTAAAAGAAAACTCAGCTAAGGTCACAAAGTTTCTAGTGTGGCAGCCACAGTGCAAGTGATTAAAACCCTGTCTCTCACCTTAAGAGTTCCAATTCAGTCTTGTGAAGTTTAACACCTCACCTCAAGTCTCAGCCAAGTCTCAAGGGACTTTGAATTGACATCACAAACACACCTCCAAGTTTAGCAAAGAAGCTGAAAAAGACAAACAAGAAAAAGAAATACCTATATGCCAGGAGGGGCTATTCCACAGAGATTCAATCCAAAGGAAAACTGGAAGAAAACACTGCAAAGCACATTTTTTTCCCTTTCAAGGGCTGAAACTAGTCCCTGCTCCTACGGTAGGAGGGCTCAAGAGTGTCCAGATAAAGCACTCTCATCTTTTACCTTAATGAACTCTAACTGACAAGTCTTTTATGACAAATTCAGTGTTCTAGCAGTAGCTTCAAAACTATATGAAATTTGGAGCCTCGTTTAAAGCCATGTCTGCTCTGTCTCGTTTCTGTGACAAGTTCTCACAGTTCTCATCTGGGTCACTAAATGGAGATCCCATGATAGGGAAAAATGACATCCCATTTATCTTGCTTTGCATGAGTGTTTTGCCTGTCAGAAGAGGCACATAACAATATTAGTTTTATATACTCTCAAGAAATGCAACCCCAAATTGGCTGACAAAAACCAAGCAGGAACAGCACAGACATGAGCATAGAGCAAGAAGAGGAAAAAAATTGAAAATTTAGATGACTACAAATGAAAAACAAAAGGGGGCTTGTCGTGCTTCTTTTTTTTAACTGGAAAGATGACTTGTCTTCTTTTTCCCACATGCTAGTCAAAAACAGGTGGATGAAAAATGTCATAGAGATTGAGGTCAGAAAGGATGATCCTAGCATTTAATTCATCCCCGTCCAGGGTCTTATATCTGTTCCAGGAGTCTTAAATTTAGCTCAGTAATCTTGCTTTATCAAACATCCTTTTCAACACCCAAGAACAATTGATATAGGCCTCCATTTTAGACAAAAGTGGAAAAAATGTGAAATGCACCAAGAACAGATCTGGCCACTTCTGTGCATAGGGATTAAAAATACTTGAAGACCCCAGAATATCTGGCTGAAGGTAGTGGAGTGTGATTTGACTGCAATTTTTCTTTATGTTAGGGATGTGTTGAGGAGAGGGCATTACTGTTCCCCAAAGCCCTTCAATAAAAGGATGTAAACCACAATTTTCAGAAAACCACAGATTTCAGAGGCAGAAGAAGCCGCCGGGCACCTGCAAAGTTCAAGTTCAACAGAATAAGAACTAAGCTAAAATGCTTGTCAGGAGGAAATCATCATTAAAAGCGGATGCCACAGGAGATACTCAACAAGTTTTGAAGTTGTTTTGCTGGTTTTTTTTTTCTTTTAATTTGAAATAAATATATAATTAATTCTAAAATGTGTGAATCACACAAATGACTGGAGTGGTAAATTAAGTTACACAAATACTATAGAGGAGTTGTCATGGTTTAAGCCCAGCTGCTAACTCAGAAAATATGCAGCTGTTCACTCACTCCTCCCACTTCCTCCCCCCACTCCTAGAGGGATGGGAGAAGAATTGAAAGAATGCAACTCCCATGAGGTAAGAACAGTCCAGTAACTAAGGTGTAACACAAACCATTGCTGCTACCACCAATAATAATCATGATAAGGGAAATAACAAGGGAAAGGAATACAACCGCTCACCACCCACGGACTCATACCCAGTCTGATCCAGCAATGATCTAGCCCTTCCGGGTAACTGCCCCCAGTTTATCTGCTGGACATGATGTGCTGCGGTGTGGAATATTCCTTTAGTTAGTTTGGGCCAGGTGTCCTGTCTCTGCTTTCTCCCGGCTTCCCCTCTTCCCTGGCAGAGCATGAGACTCAGAAAGTCCTTGGTTACATTACTGAGCAACAACTAAAACCATTGGTGTTATCAGTGCTTTTCCCAGGCTGAAAATCAAAAAGCACAGTACTGCACTAGCTACTAAGAAGGAGAAAAATGACTGCTACTGCTGAACCCATGACAGTTGTATTTCAGGAATTTGTTAAGCTGGGCCCAGTAAATGTGTAGATAGATATCTAAGAGCACTTTACTATGAGTAACAATCTTGACATGGTAAATGTGTTTACTTAGGAAATTGAAATGCATTCCTACTTAACAGGGAAATTTGCTACTTTGAAAATGACTAAACAATTTTAATTACAAAGGCAGTTTAGAGGAAGTCTCAAATGCAGAAGCACCAATATGCTTTTTAGGTCTATAATTTGTGGAAGTACTATTTCTCTGAGCAGAAATAAAACAACAATGTGCTTTCTTCAGTATTGTTGACGTGTAATCTTAGAGATAATGAGTAAAATTTTGCTGAGGTTCTTCTTGAAAGAACTGTTCAAAGCCTTGAAAGGTTGTAAAAGTTATTCCTGGAAAGAAGAAAAATGCTATTTACTTTGAAAGCAGTTTAATCTGTTTATAAAAAAGTAGAAAATTAAAAACAAAATGAAAGCGAATTTGATTACAGTGTTTATATTATGTTTTTTAGCAAAACAATTGTATGGAAATACGAAAACATGAAAAAATATTTTTGCTGAAATTATCATACTGAAATTGCATGACTTGGAAAATAGGCTTTTAATCAAATCAAATTATGGGAACAAACTGGTTAAGAAAACAGTTTATGGTATACAGCATGTCAAAGCAGAAATTGCTATGAACTCCTTACCCTTAAATTCTATGTGTGTATGCATACTGAAAGTGGAAGACTCATTGTTTGTGTAACAAATAAACATTTAGTTAAAGTCATTTTAATTCTTGTGATGTCATAGAAGAGAAAGGAGAGATGAGCAAAGGAAAGCAAACCTTTTTCTGCTATTAGTCAAGATGTAATACATTTTCATTTGAAGGCTGAAGGATTCTTTCTCCTGTTGCATTATGATTATGGAAAGTTTAAGAATTGTTTTTTATTTACATTTGTTTCAATTATTTAATAGGTACTGAAATAAAGCACTTCAAATTTTTTTTTTTGTTTTGTTATTTTGTCAAGATTTGACAGCATTTTAGCCTAGATAAATTGAATGGTTTACTTTGGAACATTTAGAAGACCTCATGCAACCCTTAATGAAAAAAGTGTTGCTTTAACTAGTGGTTAAATGATGTTCAAGTCAAATTAAAGGTTACGTTTGTCATCTATACAAGTGACTCATGCCCAAAATAAAAAAAAAAAAAAGCACCTTGTCATCGCAAGGTCTTTTATTTGCTGCTTCATCTTTAAATAGCCCATGAGGAAAACAGGGCAGAAGCACTTGAATCCTGATCAAGTCTGAAGCTAAGGAGCAAATTATAAGCCAAATCTAGTCAACTATAAAGACTTTTTAAAAATGAGTTCAAAAGGCATAGCAAAATTACTAGGCTCAAAATAACCAATAAAATAAGATGAATTGAAAAGTGTAGATGAATTGCAGGTTTCACTTTATAGGCAAAATATTTATAGACAAACATTTTAAATTTCAAAATCTTACCTTTGCAACATATTTGGTGTATTTCCCACTGAGATTTATTCTGATTTGCATCTCTTCGCTGTTCTTTCTAATCCTTTGACCAATATAGTTCTGACATCTATGTAGGAAATTGCATACAAGAGTTTCCTTCTTTTATATAAACAGACATGTTATATTTCACTCCAGTTGCTGAAATCCCAGAGGAAAAATTTTATGGCTGCTCCACAGTACCTTGTATACCAAAATGAAATACAGAAATATAAACAGCCTTGCCCATTTCTCTTGAAAACAGTGGAAGAGAATTTCAAAACAGCATCTCAGACCTACTTGGGTTAGATGAAACGCAAGTATATGCAAACTCTCAGTAATCTTACTACAAGCTTCACAAATAGTGTGGCTAGGGACCAAACATCAATATATAAAATACTAGACTCTTCTAAGATCTTCCTATCTAGTCAAAGTATCTGGAATCCCCAAGAGACTATTGGTTCCAGGTCCACATCTTTAGAAGAATGTGGGGTCTTCTAGTGAGCTCAGTACAAACTGTCCTACAGAAACGCTTGATTTCCTTTCAAGTTTTCTAACTGCCATTATAACAGTGATATTACAGTGTTATGTAAGTCAAAAGGACAGCATTATTATTGCATATGGTGTCATGATATATTAACAGTTAGATACTTAGTAGTGTCTAAATATTCTAAGTGGTTTTTTTCTGACTGGTCTAAATTTAAGGGTCTAAAATAATTACCTTTTTTTTTATTTATTTTGAAGGTATCAGAACACGATCATGTGTTTTTCTATTTTCATTCATATTAGTATACTTCTAAGCATGACATTTTTTTCTGTACATTTAATTCAGCTAATACTACAGTGCTGTTAAAGAAACAACCCTTGTGTCATGGGTTCAGCAGCAGCAGTCATTTTTCTTTAAGCGGTAGCTGTTGAGCACTGTGTTTTGGATTTTTGGCTTGGGAACAGTGCTGATAACACCAGTGATTATAGTTATGGCTTGGGGTGTTTAGACTGGCCAAGGACTTTCTGAGTTGCATGCTCTGCCAGGGAGGAGGGGAGCCGGGAAGAAGCCGGGCGGAAGTAGAGACAGGGCACCTGACCCAAACTGACC